>JASANG010003884.1:0-93922 GCA_030248215.1 Enoplolaimus lenunculus | reverse complement strand
GCATGTATGTGGCGCATCCTTACACATATTTAGGTGCAAAAATTTTTTTGTAATCCTCACAGCTATGGTTTTAAAATCAAAAAAGTGTCTAGCAATAAACTTGCACGAAACATATTATAGGAGACACTACCGTGTCCCTATGATACAAGATGGATAGAACGAATATAACAGTCTTCGTAAAAAGTCCATAATTTTTATCATACATAACACCTATCGCCCAAGTTAACTTTAACATTAACAGCAGCGACACACCAGACATGGGGAACTTGTACAGCCCCCCTCACATAAAATTAGCGTAAATCAAAGACTAAGCTTGAGACGAAAATAAGTTTTAAGTATAAACCTAAGCTAAGTCTACACTGTAAAAATGGGGAGTCAAATTGACACTCGCGGAAATAGGCTTTTCCTGACTACACAAACTGAGTCAAATTCGACTCCGCCAGAGTCAACAGTGAGTCGAATTTGACTCTGGCGGAGTCAAATGTGACTCAGTTTGTGTAGTCAGGAAAAGTCTATTTCCAAGAGAGTCAATTTGACTCCCCATTTTTTACAGTGTAAGTGTTCTAAGCCTGGGCTTAAGCCTAAACAACAGCCTAACCTTAAGAATGTGACAATGTATCAATATGTATACAACGTTGTGGGGTTACTATTCCATTCTGTTTAACGCTAGTGTGTTGTGGAAGTAAACAAGTACTCGAACGTGGGTTGACAGAAATTAAATGACAGAGTTTAATGAAAACACAATAATTATTTAGTCCTTACGAAGGGTTAATTGAATAAGCGGCTGTTGGAATGTAGTTATTGCTTCCAACAATATATCCGCGGTATAATGCAGAACCAATCAAAACAACAATTGAAAAACAGAACGCAATCGGAGGAAACCTGAAAAATGAACCCCAAACTAGGTACTTTCGGTATGGAAATTATATATAGCACAAACAGTTGGCAAACAACAAGGTATTCGTCCGTGTTCCCAAACAAAAGACTTATTCTGAAATGAAGCTTGTATGCTCTGGAACACGACTTTGTTAAATGGTTACTGTAGTGACCCGAATAAGAGGGGGGACTGATATTTATTTGGCCTCTCCAGAGGGTACCCCCCCCTTGTTATTCGGTTACGGACTGTTATTTATTTTTGACCCACGCTCCGCTGTGTCAATAGCTTGAGCGATATTACAAGGTTATACTTGGGAATGTATATAGCGTCCGCTTTAAAGTTTCGAACTCAAATTATTTGGTCCTCGGGTCATTTATAAGTACGCTACAATTACGGCTAATTGACATTTATGTTCTCTAATTAGGGTTTAGGGGCTCTATCCGCTTACGAACTCTTATTAGGGATACGGACTCCAATTGATTCGGACTCAAAATAGGAATCCCCCCTCTTATTACCCCCCTCTTATTCGGGTCAATACAGTAGCATTGGCTCGAAGACGAAGCTTTGAGTAGAGGAGCGGTGCCATTTTGGCTTAGCTCTTAGCTGGGTCTTTGACCCTGCGTATGAAAATGTATATCTCTTTTTGAACTTGTTCATAAACAACTACTAGAAAACAACCTATTTTACGTTAGCTGTTGCAGCAGAAATTCCAGTCATAGAACTGGCATTTTGGAATTCCCCAATGCGTTTACAGGAAAATTATCGAATTTTGCATTGGGGGCTTTAACAACTTTGAATTTCATAAATAATACCGCCGCTGCGAGAACTATACGGCAATCCGTCAAAGTTAATAGCTGTATGGTTAGATACAAACTCAGGTATACGGGCAAACATGTGCAACCCTGTGATTTGGGTAATAACTCAACGCTTTATGCCCTGGCTCTAGCTGAACCACACTTTTCAATTGCCAATTTAGGCCTCTGAGCGTTGCTAACATTAAAGTTTACAACTTACAGAAACAACGGAATCAATATCATTGGTGCAAGAACGTGGAATTGCATATCGTTTGCTAAAAACCACGTATGGCCCATGCACTAAAATACAGTTTAGTAAATGCAAATTAAAAACTGAGAGGTCAACGAAAGTTGCCGGAGCTGGAGCCGGATGTGAGGCAAAATTAGGTAGTAAAAAATGATAATTAATTGGTTAATTTTAGCCAATATCTGAAATATGTTGCTAATTTGTATGATATTAAGCTTATTTTATGTAAAATCTGGGAAATTCTTTCCTCAAAATTGTGACAAAGGTGAAACGAAACGCACTAAACCGATAAATTTTGTAAAATTCTGTAAAATTTTACTACCGAAGTAGCCGGAACCTCCGCCAAATGTTCCACCGGAGCCGGAGGTGAAGTTTCCGCCAGAGCCGGAGGCAGACCTCCGGTTGTATCCTGTATATATCTTGTAGAATTTCTGCAAATTGCTTACATAGCTAGTAGATTTAAAGTGGCTTTTACTTGTCGAAATTACATACCACTGGTAGCGCTATCTATAGCAAAAACCTCATTTTTCAAAATACAATGTTGATACACTAGATTCGAAAACTGTGTTATACTTATACTTCCTACTTCTTTTGTCAAAGCTTAACGTCACACATGCTCATTGAGGACCAAGGATAGATATAAGCATGTAATAACTTTCTTAAACATCTTACATTTCAGCGAGTTGATTAATAAAATATTTTTGAGTTTTGATAATTAAACAGTAAACATTAGCTCACACTAGTTTCTGGACAGTTGATTAAATAGCTCAGAATAAGCTCAATGATTTCAGAATTCTGAGTTCTGAAGGATCGAATTCAGACACAGTGGTTTAACTCATTCTGACTTAAAACCAATTCACTTGAATTTACAGTTTATAATCATTTGCTACAAACATGGCCGATCTAGAAATAATTTAAGTATATAGTTCAAAGGTTAGAACTCGCACAGTATGTTGAAAAAAGTTAAATAAGTTTTCACGCCAGAGTCATAGAAATACTTGTTCTTTCAAAGCTGTATATACTTTAAAGGCATGTACTTGATCAGGGTACAACCGGAAGTCTGCCTGTGGCTCCTGCTCTGGCAGAAAATCGACCTCCGGCTCCGGCTCCGGTAGAATTTGTGCCGGAGGTTCCGGCAATTTCGGTAGTCAAACATTGCATAGTTCTGCAAAATTTATTTGTTTGGCGCGCTTTGTTTTAACCTTTGGCACAATTTTGAGGAAAGAATTGCCGAGTTTTCTGGAAAAAATAAGCGTTGAACGAAACGATTTTATCAACACATCACCGATATTTACTAAAATTAACAAATTAAACATCATTTTAACTATCTAATTCCGCCTCACCTCCGGCTTTACCTCCGGCTCCGAATCCGGCAAGTTTTGTTGACTTCCGGCTTCGACTTTGGTATTTTTCACTTCCGGTTGCACCCTGCCCTCGATCGATACCGTCCGACTCGGTATCACGATAATTTGTCGCCCGACAACTTGTAGTTTGAGATGTTATCGACTCGGCAATCCGTCGCTCATCATTATGCTTTGACTTAGGCTTAGGCTATAATTACGCATAGGATACGCTTAGATTTTTATTCGTTGAGTTTAGAACACTGTTGGGCAGTAAGTTGTCGGGCTAATAATTGTCGTAGATTCGTCCGACTCATATCGTTTTAACTTTTTCGATTTTGTATTTCACAACATTTTGATGTGTTTACTAGGAACGAGAGTTCACAGGCACCCATTGAACCCCAAATCCGCCCTGTGCCAACGCGATCTGTCGAAATCGCTTACCAGATGAGTATGCGACACGAAATTGTTCACATACAATAAATTAGTCCACCAGGTGTCACAGTTGTCAGGATCGACACCGTTTCGAGGCCATAATGGACCATCTTTTAAGTACCGCAGTAACGCAACTTCAATTCCGAGTATAATCATATAAACTGGTGTAAGTCTGAAACTTAAGTTACAGCTTATATACTTACGCCAAAGCAGCGCAAAGTCTGAAACTTATAGGATACAGCTAAACACCAATGTGAGCCAATGTTACTTTAAAGGTTGTAACAGCAAATTAAGAGTATTCCTAAGCCTAAGCATAAGCGTTGCAAAAATGTGTTCCTAAGCCTAAGCCTAGGCAAAAAATGTAATATAGAATGTAAACCTACTCTTTTATCGACCCACCAGAAACCTGGACAGCACTTAAAGTAACACGGGCCCCAATGGGAATAAAGAAACTCTAGCAGAAAACGGAAATAATGGTCTTTTAAACGTTTACCATAATTTAATCAGTTTATATAATTGCAGTTATAAATTATGCAGTTCAAATAAAATTGTCTTCATTAATATTTACAATTATGTTGCGTATAAGCTAGCAGTATTTTGCAATCAACGTATTATAGCACCAATATTCAACTTTAGCGATCCAATCTTTGTCGTATGATGAATAAATTTGGAAAATTTTTGAGAAAATACTTTTCAGCTTCGTACGAGTGCCGAAAAAAATCAATTTTTTTTCAATTAAAATTTAACAGCGAATAATCAGACGTCATTAGCCGGAGGGATAATTATGCATCAGTCAGGTTTTTAGGAACAATGTAGTAAACGAGTACCTGACGTATCGATGAAAATAGTATAAGAACCAAGGTTTCCAGTTTGTCAAATGACCCTTTGTTTTGTCGGCTTCTTTAAGCCACAGATAGCTCAACAGTATACCGCTGAAATATATTCAATATATGGCTTATCCTCTAGCCACCAACATTCTGAAATTTAGACACCGCACTGCATAAACTTAAGGGGTAATAGACAATTTAACTCAACACCTCGTTCGATGTTAAACTAAACCTGTTGCTAAAATTTGAAAGATATTCAAATTTAAGCATAAATTATCGCAACAGAGATTTTGAACTCAATTGAAGGTTTGATATTATTTCTGGAACTGGTTGTAGAAATACACCGTTGCCAAACTGAAATTAGCGTTCAAGTTTATAACTAAATTTTACCTGATTACAAAAAACGAGTCGACTGACACAGTAGCGTTATTAATCGTTTGATACGAAATATTTTGCATGACATCTGTTATTTTGGCGAAATCATCTGAAACATGTTGGGTTAATATACAATATTTGCTCTCTAAAAGCTTAAACTAACTTGATTTCAGCTTAAGGTAATCCAGCAGTATTAAACTTACTTTGTAGATTAACTAAACTAACAGGTAGGTTTACGCTTAAACTCGTTGCAAATCTTACACATTTTTAGTTTGAGTTAAACTTAACAAACTCTTAAATACACGTAATTTGTGAGCTGCAATCATTACTTAAACTAAAAATAAGTTTACTTAAACTCATGTTAAACTTAAAAACATGTTAGTTTAAGTAAAAACTTAAAATTCTAGTTATGTTAGTCCGTCCAGCCATTTAAGTTTTATTAAAACTAGTAGTCAAGTTTAGTTGAGCTATAATTTACGTTTTAAGTTTTTATAGAGTGCTAGAGAGTGTCTATGAACACTTCTAGCGTTGCATAGGCGTAAACAAGGGAAATAATAAAAATGATATTATTATATTTCTACCAAGATAAGAGAAAAACGCTTTCAACCCGTTTTGTAGTGTAAGCTTTTGAATTCTAGAGGTCTAAATCTTTTTTTACATTAATCAATATTTATATATTCGGTCAATTTTATCAGTGTACTGAAAGCAGTTTTAAATGAATATTTGAAAACAACTGAACAAATGGATTAAATCTTATCAGAGAGCTTCCGTTAAACAACCACTTACAAACTTAAAGGAATCCATTAATATAAAAACGTAAGGTTACGACGCTCTGCAAATTTTAATATACAAAGTTTCTTAAATATAGGCGTTAGAATAACACTTTAATGAACTAAAACATTCAAAATAACCCTATTTACTAATCATAAAACAATAGACCTCAACCGGCTATAAAGTCAAAATTTTGGTACCTGTCACACTTTCGGCATAGTAATACGTATGCCCTAGAACCACCCAACACATTGACAAAAAACGAATTCCATGAACACAGTCAAACGATCCAGGTCTACGTTGAATTGAAATTAATTTTTTCGAATTACTCCAAATTGACAGCGCGAGCAGCAGTTTGCAAAATGTTGCTTGAAATTAAATTCCCAAAATTCGTCAATATACTCACGAAACCGTTTTCTGTTATTTTTACTCAAATGGTAGTAATTTTTTAACCTTGTTTCAAAAACCCTACTAAAGTTAAAATTAATTTTTATCTCAAAACTTAATTTTCAAGAAACACACTTTGTCAAACGTTGAAAAAACAAATAGTTGAAACATTGTATACAATACTTATTCGCTCGCAAACACGATTTGTAACCCTGAACTGGGGTACATGAGACTACTAGTGTTTTCCGCTTCAAAAATTTTTTACTACCCATTAAAAATTTTAGAATGCGAATAATGATACTGAGTCATTTACTTACAAAGCCTATTGTAATATTCCTATTCTGTTTCTGGTTCTTCTGATACTTATTCGCCGGCAAGCAGAGTTGTAACTCTGAACGAGGTCGAGAGCTTAAGTCTTCTAGTGCTTTTCGCTCCAAAATTTGTTTACTACCCATCAAAGAACTTTGAATGCGAATAATGATACTGAATCATACACTGCAAAAAATGGTGAATCAAATTGATTCTCTCCGAATTATTTTTTCCGGACTACACAAACTGAGTCAAAAGTTGACTCCGCCAGAGTCACATTCGACTCACTAAGTCGCTCGGTGAGTCGAATTTGGCTAAGTTTGTGTAGTCCGGAAAAGCCTATTTCGGAAAGAGTCAATTTGACTCACCATTTTCTGCAGTGTATACTTACAAAGCCTATTGCAGTATTCCGTTTCTGTTTCTGGTTCTTCGCCAAATTCATACTCTTTGGTTGCATCGTTTTTGAGCAGACGTTCCTAAAACCCATGAGAATTCAGATGTTTGTAATTTTGTATAGAGAATTATTTCTGGTTGCACTTACTGTCCTTGTTTACTCGAGGGGTCCCGTAGACCCGGAATGCAATGGTACCCTCTTTCACCTACATTTTAGCTAGACCAATGTGACAGCTTCGAGCCTGTAATTCCATTGGTCAGTCAAAACAGCCGAGACAGCTTTGAGCCTGTGTTTTCGCTAAGTCGGTCGGGACAGCCGGGACACTTTCGAGCCTATGGTTTTAAACAAATTTTATACAAGACTTTGGCAACGATATTTTGCTCAATCGCTCACTTCTAATACACTTTATTAATTATGTCTCAACATTTAACAGTTTAGCTGAAAATTCTGTTTCATAAAATTGACTATTTTTCGTACAAGAAATCGGTCAAAAATACGTTTCGCTCAAAAGTCGGGCTTACCTTTTCTGCCATGTATTCTGCATGTTTTTGTTGCACTACATGCAGTTTTGGTTGATGTTCGAGTATGTCGTACGCAGTTGCAAACATGAGAACAAGCGTCCAGATGCAAATAAAAACGCTTAAAATTGTAAGTCATAATTGGTACATATGCTTTTGACGTGTGAAGTATACATTCGATGATTTCAATATCTGCCCACGTATCAAAAGTTAATTTCATTTGCTACTTATAATCTTTAGCCTAATAAACCTTAAAGTAGCCTAAAACTAAATGCAGTTTTGGTTGATGTTCGAGTATGTCGTACGCAGTTGCAAACATGAGAACAAGCGTCCAGATGCAAATAAAAACGCTTAAAATTGTAAGTCATAATTGGTACATATGCTTTTGACGTGTGAAGGATACATTTCGATGATTTCAATATCTGCCCACGTATCAAAAGTTAATTTAATTTGCTACTTATAATCTTTAGCCTAATAAACCTTAAAGTAGCCTAAACCTAAGTCTGTGTGCTGAAGAGTAGATGACTTCACAATTTGAATGGTTACATTTTGAACGCAGTGTGCATGTTTTAAATTTAACTCTTATATATATATAAATATATACTCACATTGCCGTCATAGCGCGCGGATCTTTGTAAATTTGACGATCTGGATAGCAAACAACGTTATCGAACGCAATGTCATCAAAAATTGGATCCAATAAGCTGTTTGTATCGTAATTTTTTGCCAAATATTTAGCTAAAATAGTTTTAAAATGCATCGAAAATAAATTTGAAGGTCAATTCATGAAAATTCAAAGATGCAGTAGGTCCTAAAACTTGATATAATTCTGAGAAAATCCGGGGTACACAAAATAATAGCGTGACGAGTCAATCCTCCATTTTATTCTTCTTAGCGCCGTAGCGGTTGCTTACCTGTGAGATCCGAGTGTGTGATCACTGATTATAGTATACCGTAGGCATAAAATTTGATGGTTTCAAAATTTAGATCTATCGGTATTGGGGAGAGCGCAGACGGTTCAAAAGATTAGCGGAGTTGAATCCATCCTAGTTTAAATGCTTTTTATGCCTAATACAGTCGCTGCTAAACTCTACTGCTGGTTACTGGTTAATTTGAAAATATGCAAAAATTCATTTGATTTTTGCGGCGTTGCCTTCACAGTGTTTGTTCTCAGCTGCAGCGAGTGTAAATGGTGTCTCGGTGATCGAATTTCCTTACGCTGCGTTCCCACGTGATCGCAAAAATTACGTTTAGCAAAACGTTCGCTGAAAATTTGCATATGCTTGATAGGGGTACTTTAACCCTTTCTAACATGAATATTTTCTATTTCCCCTGAGACCTACTTTTATGCTAGGATTCGAACTCCAGTGACGGGAGTGGAAGGCGGATACCATCACCGCGCAGCTATAGAAGCTTGACGCCCGAGCCCGAGGGGGCTCTCACGTCTTGTGGTGATTTAGTACTATGTATATGTGTTGCAATTGTTAAACACGGTGCGATATATACTACTTAACGAATAAGTTTTCGACCCGCCAAGGATAGGTGGCTCAAGCTTTGGCCGGGTACCAACATTTATTAGGTAAACCTACTTTTATAAATTTTCAAACAATTTGCGATTAAATTTTCGACAATAATGTCGGTAATCGTGCACGGTAATGTGTACGTAAACCAAACCGATTACCATACATGTGCGCATATACCGAAACAGGAAGTTGTTGCAATCGACCACGTGGTGTAGTGGGAGCATGTTTTAATACTCAAATGCAAGAAGGCCAAGGTTCGATTTCTCGCCTAGTCCTTAACTTTGGCTAAAACTTCGAACGTGGGTCGTGCGGACCGTATAGTTCCAACAAATAACTAACTCAAATTAGAGTTATGCATTGAAACATCTTTTCATTTAGTATATACTTGGTGACATTGTGAGTTGTTTATACATGATACATTGAGCTTTTGTTATCAAACTGAACCGACAACTGTGAAGCGAATCTCTGCCATATATTCGCGAGATTACGAAAATGGGAGGCTAAGTTACATACTTAATTCAATTATCACGTAAATATCTTCTGCTGTACATGAATCCGGAACGCACATTCCGTACACGATCGCTGTTACCTTGTTTGTTACAGTCTGAAATCAAATTAAAAAACAAAATATTAAAAGTTTTAGATCAGACTACTGTGGCTCATAGTATTTGTAAAATTTAGCTTGGTCATAATTCAATTCAAAACATACAAGATAGGTCTTAAATTTTAGGAAACACTAAAATTCGATTTGTTCGCTGTAATTATAGGCTTTTACCCTTTACTAGTAAACGAGCATAGCATAGTTTAAGTTATATATTTCGTGTTGTGCATATTGTTAAATTTGTTCGCCTTTTTTGTAATGACAAATTTCAAATATACGTTATTGTCTATGATACTCATCGCCACTTAGTGATAGGTTTTCAAATAAAGAACAGCAAAATTTTTATTAGCTCTTCTGTTTTAAGCTCGTTCCCCCAACTGAAAATTTTTTGTAAAACGCAACTATGGTGTAAAAACAAAAGTGTGTAAAGCAGACAAAAACTACATTTAAAAATTCCTTTGAAACATACCACATTCGCGTTGTTACCAAGGCCGACATATGTTCTGCAATATTGTCCGTTAAATCTGAAACGCAAATAGAATGATTTTTTATAGTGTGAAGACATTTTATAGGCGGCTGTAACGACATTGGAGACGCTGTAAGGACAGTGTTTGTGTTATCTTTGGACTCTGCAAAGAGACTAGTTTTAAATATAATATCCTATAACAGAGTTTCTGTAAATGACATGCGTCATTACCCAGAACTGGAAAATTTTTTAAATGATCACACTATTACATCGATGACCTATACGTTCATGCTAATATCACGGATAAAGTTTCGAGCCAAAACTAAAAAAAAATCTTTTTTTCAACTTAAGTTAGAAACCAAGTAGAAAAGCTGTTTGAATAATTAAAACGTTCTTGGTTCAAACTGTTTTAGCATATCTTGGCTTGTGTAATTGGGATTGCAAACTCAACATACTCCCGTAGTATAAAACAAAGCTTAGACTTAATTTGTTTCAAATCAGCAGCGGAGCATGCAAGGTAAGGGTGACGTAACCCCACCGCCGTGTGATGTTAAAATTTGTGAAACGAAAATGCTTTATCTAAAAGTTCACAATGTGTTATCTATTTAAACAGGGAAAAATAAGGTGAAAGTATACAATGAGTTCGAAAAATTTGCGCTTTTGGAGCAATTTGTGATCCTTAAAGTACCGAAAAGTTCCCTAAACCCGGTTTAAAAACTCCGAAAATTTGACCGCATCCTTTGCCACAAAATTCAAAATTTTCCCATAAGCCAAAAACTTACTTGTTGGGAGGTGTTCTATGTGTTGCTGCAATTTTGCGGCATTCGTACCAATTCCCAAGCCAGAAGCGATTGCCTTCTAGTACTCCTGACGGGACTTTACCGTATGCGTCCACCACTAAAATTTACAATAGGCAACTGTGTGGACGAAATACCTTATTCGTATTGAAAGATTTGCAATTCTAAATTAGAATTGAACGGGTTTTTCTATTAACAAATATTAGCAAAAGAATTCGAACTTCGTCAACAATCTAAGCTAATTAGTTACTGTAGAAAAATCTAAATTTTTTCTGCTTTAAATAAAAACTTGCTCGTTAGCTTTTGCTTTGGTTACATCAAAACTGGGTGATGGCCCTGTTATTTAGATGGTACAATTTGTGCGAATCATGATATACTGTCAGTACGCGGCATCAAATATGTTTCGCTTATAGTTTAATTTACGGGCGTTGCATGTGATAGCGACCGCCATAAATAATGGGGGTTGGCCAAAATCGAAACGTTCGGTGGTACATTTTGTAACATACAAATTTTGATTGTCAAAAATTTAAATTGTCTTTATATAAGCAGTTAAAGAACAGTTGAAAATTCAGTTTTCATACGTGTTCTAAAAACTGCATAAAGTCGTCAAATAAAATATGAACGTTGTAAAATTTGTTATTGAAGCATAGTTTACTGATTTTAATACCGATCGCTAATTGGTGGTATAAGTCCAACGTATATCATTTGAAAGTACAGATCCTGCATAGAGTTTATATTTTACGAAAAGGCCAATAAAGTGTCCAACCTCTTGCTGTCCATTTAGTTGTTTCTTGCTTCAGTTTTGTTGAATTATCACAAGTCGCACCGGACAATTGTCCTTCTGTACAGTTCTCGACCGATTCTTCAAATTGTTTCAAAGAATCGATAAAATAAGCGAAATCTGCAATACACTGCCGAGTTACCGAGTTATTACTTGATGGCGGTTTTAAGGTAGACGTTTGTAGTTCGCCTACTGTAGATGTCTTCATTTGTGCTCCAAGGGTGTTCGGCAAGTTTTCAAAATTCTGGTTATTGGAATTAGTTTGGTTCGAGAGTTGCGGTAGACGGATTAGTGACAGGTTGTTCAGTTTAGAGCCGGCTAGTTCGAGCACATCATTCAGTTTTCCGGTTTTGAATATCTTGCTAATTGATTTTATAAAAGCGGTCAGTTGAACCGCAGGTAACTCAGCGGTTTCTGAAGGGTAATCGAATATTGGGCTTGGGTGATACGGAGGTCGTTGACTCGATATACATTCCGCTGTTAATACAACGAGTAGAACAAATTTTATAATTAACTGCATATTTTATTTGATTTTTTTTGCAATTTCATAAAGATGCCCTGGTGAATAACAAATAAGTCAGAGCTAATCCTGATATTTATCTTATAGAAGCGCGCTAATGTTTTGGTTTCAGCGGCAGGTGAACATTCACCTCAAGTCGAAGTAACGAATCTCAAGCAAGCTGAGTTTCCAAATAAATTAATTGCCCAAAAGCACAGTTAATGTCGACACACTTACACAAGAATTCTCAAATATCACAGTTATCCCGGTTAAATTACAAATACTTAAAATCGGCATGGTACCGGAAGGCATTTGAAATACTCTGATGTCTGTCAGGACGAAACCACGCTACTTACAATTAACTGTACAAAGACTTGGATGTTTGGCGTGACAATATAAAGTTCGAAACCCATGCAAAAGTCTTCCTACGCCGGTACAAACCAAAATCGCTACAGACCTTTAGGCCTAATACACTACTAAGTTAACAGGCACCACTACTTAGCGCAAAACAACAAGAACCACAACATAATCAGAGTACTTGGACTTCTTACAGCAGCCAAATTTTGAGAAGTTTGCAATGTTTAGACTTTAAACCAAAAAATTCAATTTCCAAAACGGGAAGATTTCCGTTTTCATTGCGCAGAATAAAAACAACCATCTACAAAAAATGATTGCACATTTGATAGTTAATTGGATGGGTTTTCTCGGATTAAGATCCAATTCTGTTACTTTCCGTACATTCATAAATACAGCCATGCAGCGCTACAAGTAAACAGTTTCATAATTTATTAGCACTCATCTGCTTTAATGCAAGTGGACTAGCTGTAATTAAAAAACTCGGTTCTGCATTCATTAAACAATTTTTTGTGCACATTAATAATTGCAAAGAGATAAATGTTAGATGCGCCGACATACAGCAAGACGTGCCACAAACTCCTTTTGCACGTATCACAGCCCACATTCCAATATTATATATTGTAAATGTATGCCTATGTTAAACACATGCAGAGTATAAATAATGTGAGTTAAAAACGGAATACCTTTTCAACGGCTAAGTGACATTTATATATATAAAATTTGCTATGCTACACTCTCCTTGCTATATTATAAGCGAGCTGCTGCGATTCAATTGCCATCCTCCTAAATTGAGAACTAAGAACATCTTGCAAATGCTGTTAACACCAAAAATTATTAAAGACATAAAAATCAGTTAAAAAATTATCACAGTATTTGCAGCGTCCTGGGTGCTACATTGCTTGCCATAATGTGATTTATTTAAGAAACCCGAAACTTACAAAAAACTGGATTCGTGAAAGCAGCAAAATGTTAATGCCAAATTGGCAAATACAAAACAAGGATTCCCATTAACGAAAAGATCTTTAACGATTTTGACTTAAAATAAATTTCAGTGGCTCCTGGCTAGCCACAACTATCACCTGGCGGAACTCACGCGTTAATGGTTCAACATAACTCCAGACATTTTATTTTTTAAATAAAAAGTATAAAGTCCTATAACCAGAAAATTAAATATTTGTAATTGTTCAATTACATTATTTTTGACACGCCATGATCGCAAATTATGCTTAACCCTTTCTCACATGAATATTTTCTATTTCCCCTGAGACCTACTTTTATGCTAGGATTCGAACTCCAGTGACTGGAGTGGGAGGAGTATACCATCACCACTGAGCTATAGGAGCTTGACGCTCGAGCCCGAGGGGGCTCTCACGTCTTGTGGTGATTTAGTACAATGTATACGTGTTGCAATTGTTAAACACGGTTCGATATACATTATTTAACGTATGTACACTGCGCTTAGTTGCCTACAGGCAACTCAATGTGAGAAGGGTTTATAGATAGTAAACTGAAAATTTTTCGCTTAAATACAAAATTTGTGGCAGCCTCGTTGGAACCCTAGATACGTTATTCTCAACCCCAACATCTTGATTTTATGAAGCTATAGGAACAGTCACTATTTCTCGATATAATACTATCCAAAGAAGAGGATTTATTACGACTATAATTAATTAAATATATTAATAATTAAATAAAATATAAGATAGTAAATAAAAAATGAAGAAAAAAATAATAATTATTTTTAATATTTAAATAATATAAAATTTTAAATTTTTAAAATTATTAAAAAAAAAAATAGTTATTGATTTATTTGGAATTTATAAATTAGAATATAAGGTAGGAAAAGGAAAAAATAAAAAATAGAAAGATATTATAGTTAATTTGAATAATAAAATAAAATAATATAGAATAAAGAAAAGAAGTTATATAATTTATGATTGAAAAAAAAAAAAAAAAATAAAAAAAAAATACAGAAATGTTTATTTTTTTATTTATATTATTTAATAAAATTTATTTATATATAAAATAAAAAATAAAAAAATTTATTAATGAAATAATTTATTTTTTTTTTTTTTTGTTTAAAAAAAAATAAAAAAAAAAAAAAAAAGGACATAGGTAAATTATATAGAATATTATTATTTAGTATTATATTAATAATAAAGGGTTGGAGTTTTTTGTTGAATAAATTCTAAAAAATTGAACAATTTAAAACGCCTCTCTCAAACCTTATAATACAAATTACTACGTTATATTCCACTTGATAGAATCATCCAAGATTGCTCCTTGCAAAATATGGGATCAGGTATGGTACCAGAAGGCAATTGAAATTCTCTGATACCTATCAGGACGACGCACGCACTTCGTATTACTTTAACCAAGAGTGGATGATCACTCTAACAAGTGTGTGCAACTGGGTACATTCTGTGTATTAAAGAATGTACCCGGAACGCGTTGCGTTTTTGGCCTACCCCCGTCATTTTTTGGGGGGGTCAATTTTACGTTCATTTTACACGTGTATCCGCCAGCCAACACCGAAAATATAATCGGACCACATTTTAGTATATACATTAGCACATGAATTTCAATATCGATGGAGATTTTACCCCCCCCCCCAAATAGTGCTGGGTACATTTTTTCTACACAGAATGTACCCAGTTGCATACTCTTGTTAAAGGGTATCATACACTCTTGCTTTAACCAATTCTAAAAATTATAGTCACGCTAGCCACAATAATTGTAAAACTCAAATATGTGTCAGGACGATAGTTAACTCGGAGCTCATACAAAATTCTAGCTACGCCGCTAAAAAGCTAAATCGCTACAGACCTCTAGGTCTGATGCACTAGTGAATTAACAGGCACCGCCACTTGGCGCAAAACAATAAGAACCGCAACAAGAAATCACAAAACGTAGACTTTACACCTGCAGCAGTTCGCCACAAATCCAGAACCAAACTCAAAATTAACTCCAAGGCACACGATTTCCTTACAGCGCAGCTTGCTTTTAAAGATAAACATTAAAACAACCAGCATGCAGCATAAAACGCCACAAACACTGTTTGCACCCAACACAAGCCGATATTCCAAGATTAATATATAACTACTATATAGCCGTAGTTGCACCTTTGCGCAACTTCCCTAAAATACTGGGGCTTCGCACGTTTTCACAAAGTGTATGCTATGTCAAAAACGGCATTCGTTAGACCAGGCTATAAGCTTACACAATTAGACTAACAGTAAATTTTTATATACTAATTTTTTGTAGAACGATTTGTTATCTATTGTTCCCAACAATATTTACATGTGCTGAAACGGTGTCCAAAATACGTATGTGGGGTGTTCCAGCTTTAATGTAAAGATGTAACTGGGTGTGTGTTTATAATCAAGACATGCAGAGTATAAGTATTGTCAGTTAAAAACAGGACACTTTTTTACCACCTATCACACATTAATATATAATGTATCTGCCGTGCTGGATTTTTATAGCCCCTTCGTACCAGGTTAAGTTTTGTAAGACATCTATTATTTACAAGTAAATATAACGCGCTTGCCAAACAAATTTTAACCCAGTATTCAAATACAAAATTATCAGAAAGTTGGTCGCAAATCGGATGTTTAAAACATGACCTATAGATTAATAGTTTTTAAGTATAAAATATTACAAAAATTTATATTTGAGATCATATGATAACACAGACAGGACTGTTTGATTTACTAGCATTTTAGCTAATCGTGGCAATACGATAGCGAAATTTGAAACAATATTAAGCGCTAAAAACGTTTTTATGTTAATATTGTTTATTAAAATTCAACACTAAACCGCTTAATATATTCTCTAATGAGTATTGCGTACATCAGGTTTGGGCTAAAACTTCTGCGGGCCCGGTCAGAAATGTGCCCATTTAAAATCAACGAAAGTTAAAACCTCCCGCAATTTTGAAAAGATTTCACATGACAGGTGCACCAAAGTGTCACATAAACTGCAACAAAATCCAATTGCGTTTTCAACGCATACGTTTTCGCCGGCAGATCGTTAACGTCTAATTTGTCATAGCAGCCTTTGTAAGAAAATACTAATAACATCGTGTGGAGTTAAGTAGTATAATATAATACCATTTACAGAGCAAAAACATAAAATTCTAGAGCTGTTTCCACCAGTTTTGCTGTGAAGATACCATTCTGAACACAATATTGCAGCGAAAGTTGCAAATTATTGGACCTTAAAAGTGAAACCATGCTTAAGTTAAACTAAACTAAAACCTTGGCTAATTTTATTTACATTTTGTGTTACAAAACCGTATGCGAACTATAAATCCTCGAATCAACCAATGTTTCTCTTAGGGTCGTTGCGTTAGGCTTTAAGTTTAGATTTTGGCTTAGCCTTTAGGCTTAGGCAATTGCTTTTATTCAGGTTTATGCTTATGCTTTGCCTTAGGCTTAGTTATAGGCCTAGATTTGGGCTTAACATTTTGACTTGACTTAGATAAAATCTTTATCAGGGCTTGGAACCGCATATCTTTCTAACATTTACGCCATTGCACTTGAACCTGTACACAGATTTATTTCGGTAAATACAAAATGCTAGCTAAAACAAATAGGCTTAAAAACAAAACAATATATGCAGTTTTAAGCAATTGGTGTGACCCACCCAAACCTAAATCCTTACTAAGTACGCCCATCCATATTAAGATATCGTATTCGCTGAAAAACTTTAATCATTAGCAAACTTTGTTTAATTTTTTTTCAAATCGTGTTGCGTTCAGAACTTTTTTGTAAATTTTAGATGAATCTTTATTTTTAAATGGGATAATAATTCTTTGTCACCTGATTTGCAAAATCCGGACCTGTAGCCTAGCGTTGGGGCACAAGCGTTGTACGCCGAGAAAAATTGCTGCCCGTCAGGAATACCTTTAGACCAACGTGCAAATCGCGCTAAATCTCTGCTGGTATCTTGGAAAGTTTTTTCAGCCATCTACGATAAAGGACTGACGTCAATAAAAGTTGTCGAATAATTTTAAGTTGTGATTTCTAAACAATGAGAATTATTTGCGTAGCAGAATTTCAATTCTGGATTGATGGTGACGTTATACTTTTGATGACGTCCGGAGCCGTCCGTGACCGTTCGTCACAATACGGTATCGTACGTAGCGGATGGCGACACTCGGCACCCGCACAAGTATAGCGCCTCCACAACTATTTATTACGCTTCAAACCGCTTGGAATCGTGTCAAAAAACGCTATTTTAAACAGTTTTTTGCATTTCAAACAGAATCTTCCAAGCGGAACTTTTTGTGTATTGAATTTTATCGTTATTTTCTACTTTATTTTGTTCCAACTTTTCTTTCTAGAAATTGCAAACATTGATATTCATTTTTAACCTTTGTTACGTTTAAATTTAATATTACCGTGACAGTCCGGCACCGGCATTCAAAAAATGAACTTAAATATTTATGCGTTTATTCTCTATGTCCGATATCTCAGCGTTATACACAGCCTTTTAAAAATCAAAAATCTCGTCAAGCAAGAATGTAAAAAACCTTTTTCACAGCTTATACGCGTTGTGTTGTCACAAGATTTAGTCGGAAAACTATGTAAAATGAAACAAATACGTTTTTTAAGCTGATAACGCAATGAATGATGTAACGATTAAATACTGATATAAGGACCCGAATTCTCAAATGTGTGTAGCACCTATCACCCACTAATTGGTTACAGGCCTTGTATAATTTTCGAACCAGTGAATACTGAGGCTCATAATTCAGCACATTTATCGCATAATATTTGTTCTGCTGCCATACTAAAATTTGGAGTTCAACAACTGCAATAGTTTGTGAGTTTGAAAACCTATTACTTAACCGATGATAGTTTCTATGCACATTTGAGAATATGGTCCAAGATCTTCAATCGTAATTTATGTCCAAAGCAACACCAAAAGTGGATCAACTCGCCCAAATTTTTATTTAAAAATAATAAACATATACTAAACAAATTAAATATGTATGAAACTGGTCAAGTTGTATCTACTTGCGTTCCCTTGAACAAATTGATTGAAACAATCCGATCTCGTTCGAAAGTTGTGGTGAGAAAATGCTCAAATTAAATACGCTACGGACTCGTGAGACTGGCAGTTTTAATATGCTGCAAACCAAAAAGCAACATTGCAAGTTCTCGCTGCAATAACATACACGTGTCAATATTGCTTAAATTTCTGCTTTAAACGGTTGTAATAAAGGTTAGAGCAGAGCGTTTACACTGCTTTCATGTATACACATGCCTTAGATACCATAGTACTATACTAGTCATAAATTCTAAAGTTCAAACTATTGCAGCACCAAAAACCTTATATCGAACGATTTTAAACTTTACAATTAAAAAAGTAACTTACAGGCAACGAAACATGATTTGCAAAATTGTTATCATTTGTGAAGTAATTTAGAAATTAATATAGCATTGCGGGCCAATGTTACTTTTAGGACCGTCACAGTAGACTAAGCGTATATATTCCTAAGCCTAAGCCTAAGCGTTCCAAAAGCGTATTCCTAAGCCTAAGCCTAAGCAAAAAATGTAGTCTAGAATGTAAGCCTACTCTTTTACAAACCCACCAGAAACCGGGACGGCCCTAAAAGTAACATGGGCCGCATTGCGAATGAATTTATTGCTTTATTTACTTCGAAGCCGTTTTAACTAAAAATAGCTGAATGTGCGGTGATCTACCTTTGAAAATAGAAATAAAATTAACCAAGCGTCAACGAACGAAATTTAAGTCAAAAAAGCTATTGTGATTGACATAATTGAAAACCGATCTCAAAACAAGACCACGATATTATTTACATATTTCTTACATATTTATAAAATATGAACAAACCGTCACAATGGAAGACAAGCACAACCGCTACACAGCAATTTTCATTAAACTCTGATCAATTAATTGTCACACAATTACGACGACCGTTAGAACACGTAAATCACATAGCTACTAGCTAAAAATAACTTTGTATAGTCAGAAGTAGATAATGATCTTGATTCTTGGCTACTGACAAAAGTATTCAACGATGGCAATTTTGATGCAGTGTGAAATGTACTCGGCTAGCGTTGCGTTTTCTGGCCCATGTATAGAACAGGGTCGGATCATTTTCCGGAGGGGCTACAATAGTCAGGAATAAAATTCAGCTATAATTCAACATTCCACAAAAGCCGTTTGTAACACAAAACCTCAATTCTGACATTTATTAGAAGTTTTTCAGCAAAACATTTTCTGAAATTTCCGGAAAAGAACGGCAGGATGCACTATCTAAACTCTCCGAAATATACCATAATTTAACCTCCTGCCTATGACGGCTCATGTTACTTTTAGGGGCGTCCCGATTCTAGATTACATTTTTGCTTAGGCTCAGGCTTTGGCATAGGAACACATTTTAGAAACGTTTAGGCTTAGGCTTAGGCTTAGGAATACGCTTAGTGTACTGTATACGCAACTAACAGTAACATTGGCCATGACGTCAATAACAGTTTTGTTTATAATGTAAAGGCATGCAGAATGCAAAAAATTATCAGATATTTATAGCAATAGTACGCTGCAAAAAATGGTGTGTCAAATTGACTTTCTCCGAAATAGGCTTTTCCTGACTACACAAACTAACTCAAAATTCGACTCCTCTTAAGTCAAATTCGACTCAATTTGACTCAGGTGGAGTCGAATTTTGAGTTAGTTTGTGTAGTCAGAAAAAGCCTATTTCGGAGAGAATCAATTTGACTCACCATTTTTTGCAGTGTATAAATCATAAACGCTAAGCAACCAGTTAGCAACTGTAATTATAAGTGATATGTTGCGATTAATACGTATTGCACAAATCACAGTATAGGAATCAATTGCAAATATACCGTGAAATCAAGCGAAATTTTCAAGTTTTGCTAAAAATTGCCGCTGACCATTTATATACTAAAACAAAACTGAACTTTTACAGCTTATCGTTGCATGGTTCTAAAGCAAATATACGGTAATAATAAGGACAATAATGATTTTGAAATTAAACAATGTTACCCCGTTGAGTAGGAGCATAAACATTCATATATGTCATGAGGCTAAAACTTTAACTGCTACTACCAGAGAAAAAATTTAATATTTTAAGTGGAATACTTTTATTGAAATTGTATGGTATCGGTATCTATTTAGACAATCTTATTTGAACGTTCATATCATATTGCTTAGATTAACAATATATATACATACATACATATAACAATTCAAAACAAAAGAAATATATCAAGGCAGCATTTTTCGTAAGACACAATCAGTGGAAGACATACGTGAAATGTATCAAAGTTGCGACAACCCGGTGATAATGGATGCTTAGGGTTGCGCTTTACAGTTCTGTTCCTCGCAGTGGCGCATGGCACCGTCCGCCACTGCGCGTTACCAGACGCCGACGTTCGTGGCTGCTCGAGACAGCGCGGTGCCGTACGTCACCAATAAAACTACATAGATTTTTGGAAAAAGTTTAACTATGCCTAAGCTTTTACCCAAATCTGAGTTAAAACCTAAGATTAGGCCAAAGATTCGCTGTTTGAGCAGCACAGATAAGTTGAAAAATCCAAAAATTCAAGATAACCACAAGTAGATATGTATACAGGAACCATATTTAAAATTGAAAGCATAAACAACAGTACAAACAACAACAACAAAAACACATGCTATATCACCGAAAACTAATGTAAAAAATGGAATATATTTGTGTGGAATTGTATATAAAGTGAGCACGCATTGCTATTTAGATATATAAGGCAAGCAATTATATAAAAACAAATATTGTTTAAAATTAGTAGACAGTTGTTGTTTGCCAGTATATTTTCAGAACCAGGTAGCAGCTATCACAAATTATCGTGTGTTAAGCCTTAAAAACGAAACAACCTGTGAAAATTATCATTTTTTACAAGTTTAGTTTATAATAATTGCTGACAATGGTGAACCGAAATGTTGAGTTTTTCGTGACTGTATATTAATCTATACTGAATTTTGTCAATATTCAACGACTAATTGTGAGGTCAATTTAAAGCTACACTGCAAAAAAATGGTGAGTCACAAATTGACTCTTCGAAATAGGCTCTACGGGACTATACAAACTGAGTCAAACTTGACACTCAGCCAGAGTCAAATTGGACTCACTTAGTCGCACGTTTAACTCTGGCGGAGTCCAATTTCACTCAATTTGTATAGTCCCGTGGAGCCCATTTCGGAGGGAGTCAATTCGACTCACCATTTTTTGCAGTGTACCGTTTGCATATGATTAAAACAAACTATTGTGTATTTGTGTCTTTTCGGTTAAAGATAGTAAACTGAAATTTTTTCGCTTAATATTCCTCACCGTCTAGTCGATGTATGTATATAAAGATCCGAAACCTCTCTTTAAAAGTTCAAATTCATAAAAAAAATTTCCAAAATCAAACCATTTTTAGCCAAATACTGGTAGGTAGGGGGATAACCGAAAACACCTAAATGTAATTGTACTTATAATTAGTGATCCACGAGATAAAAGTAACATAGATATAAATAGTTATACAGGAATGTGATTATGTACATTATAAAACAGGAATGTATCGAACCATAATCGAAGTGCAGATGGTCCATAATGAACTCACACAAATAATCAACTGTATATAAACATTTTCAAATACAACTAGCACCTATCGCTATTTAATATGGTGGCACTATACTTTTGGTGACGTCCAGCGCTGGCCGGGGGGTTGCGTTTTACCTCGCCACAGCGCACGCTTATTGCCACAAGGCACTACAGCATACTAATTTGAAAACTTGAACGTGCAGCTGCAACCATAGCGGTGTATTTTTAAAATAATAACCTAATTTGCTATCTGGCATAGCCATAGGTATGTCGTAGGTTTTTTAAAATATTAGAAAATATATTAATTTTTAAACTTTAACGACCGTAAGAAAAACACAATTGTCATGCTTAGTTCGGTATAACATTTCGAATTTTATTACTTTCGTTGAATCTCAATAGTTGCTTTTCTCTATGTAACCATGCCAGATTTAAACGTTGCTTAGTTCAATTATAAACTATAATTCGTGTTCATTTTATACTGTAAATTCCAATGAGTTGATTAATCGATTCAGCCAGCGAGTTGGTTATTTCTGCATTAATATAAGTGAACATTGACACACTCTGAGTTGAGTTGATTCTCACTCTCAGTTGAGTGCACTCGGGGTGAGTTGATTAATTAGCTTATAATGAATTGAATCAACAATTCAAAATTCTGAGTTCTCATAGTCCTAACTCAGACTGAATGATTCAACTCAATCTGAGTTAAAATAAACTCACTGAAAATTTTACAGTGTAAAAGTCGTGCGAAATATATTTACGCAACTTATAGCAGGTAAGAATCTGCATACAATTACCGAAATTCAATAAGTCCAACACCATGACAACGTAAAACCGGTCCCTTGTTACGATTAGTAAAGTATTTATCATACACTAACCGATTATGACCAAAATAACGTTACTGATGAAAAATCGTACAAAGAAGAAGTATCCGGTCTCCAGGTGAGCTAAACTGGCTTCGCAATACCGTTGAATTCAATCGTAACATGGGCCAAAATATCGCAAGTAAACAACATTTTAAAGCTACTAATAAAAATTTACAATAATCAATGCTTGAAGGTGAAGCAAACATTCCGTGTTGATATCTTTGAGTTCACAGAAAACAATCTGATATAACAACCAGGGTTTGATATAATTTAGTAATTTCGCAGCGAATTTTGTGAATTTTTGAAATTATTTCACTCATGTCAGCGTTGAGCTGGCAATATTATACGAGGATTAGCGTTATTGTTAGCCAATGGTACGTTTTAGAGACTGAATTTTAATTACTGAAATATCCAAAATTGGCTCTATTAAACTTTCAAATTGTAAAATTTGAACTATTTCAAACTGGCGATAGCCAAGATCATTGTTATTTCTATGTTTACATTTCGAATTATATGCATCAACTTTTCAATTTTATATTGCATTTCGTTTAAGCTTATACTTCAAATTGTCATTAATGTTGTACTGCTTACATGATTATCTTCAACTAAATTTTTTGTGCTTATAATCACAGATGCAACACTACCGGAAGCGCCTGTGGACCCAGTTGCAACAACGGCTTGATTTGAGCTACAATTATCCTCGACGACGTGTCGCGCGACATTTGGTCTGTTCTCAACGTTTGCGCCAACGCGACTCCGCCCATTTACTGCGTCTGGCGATCTGATAGGCAGTTGTCTATAATGTGACACGATATGATGTGTGGTTGATTCAGGACTGAGTCCACTTCTTCCAGCAGGATCCACAACTCGATGATCGGAGATTACGGGTCCTGCAGGCTTTTGCAGTTCATTTTGACGAACGTTCCCCATAATTGAGTCATCTTCATCTGCCGACCCGCAGCCACTGGTTCCATCGGCAGACTCTGACGGGGTCACAGATCCGCCTGAGGTGCCGCTGGACCCAGCAGCTGTACAGTATTCACCACTGCAGCAAGCACCATCTGAATGATCTATTATCATGTGATGATCACCAGTTTGGTGAGTATCACAATGATGATGACGTTTAGCTGGTGTTTCACTGCCAGCAGTAGCACTGTGTGGTCTATGTGTACTGTCAACATGACCAGTATCCATGCCTACTATGCCACCGCGGCAGTTCCCTGATCTTGGCCTACCGCATTCAGCAGCTAAGCGTGAACTTGAATTGGTATCACCGCCAAGATAACTGCCAGCCGCTCCTGACTTTGAATTTCGTTCTGGTGGAGATAAGCATCCAGCGTTGTGTTTCCAGTGTGTTCGCAATCCAGATGGAGAAATGTACGTTTTTGAGCACGACCGACACGAATGAGGCCTGTTATTTGCGTGCAACCGTTTGTGCAATTTTAAATGAACAAATTGAGTAAACCGAGATGCGCACAGCTCACAAACGTACGGTTTTTGTCCTGAATGCAAGCGAAGATGTGTTTTTAGATTTGACGTTGAACTAAATCGCTTTTTACAAATGTCACATTGATGTGGTTTTTCGCCTAAAACAAAAATTAACTAACAAACAATTTTAAATATGACATAGCTAATACTACGTTGCTGCCCCTGAGAATTTATTTTGTGGCTTTTCAACTTAAGCAATGAAAATCCTCCTAGCTTTAAAACTACTATGGATGAAAACGAGCGCATGTTTTGTACGTTTACTTAACAATTTAATTAATCACTGTAAATATTTAGGCCAATGTAAAAAACAGGGGCGGAACTGTATTATAAGCGTATTCCTAAGCCGAAGCCTAAGCACAAGAATGAGCATATTCCTAAGCCTAAGCCAAACAAAAAATTAGTCTAAAGCTTAAGTTTACTCTACTGCAGTCCCACAGAAAAACGGTTTCGCTGCTGATCTTCACATGGGCTAAATTTATAAAGCTATTTTCGAAAACTAGAAAATATTGTGGAAATTTTAGTTTTACAATGCCACGAGAACAACCCTATTTCTAATGCGCTGATGGAAAGTAAAACAGAAAATGCTTTTAATTGTGCCTCGTCTAGTGGCACACGATTAATAATTTGTCGCCAATCGTCTATACTTCTACGTAAAACGAACCAATTTACAGTAATACCAAGCTACTCCAAACGGTTTGTTTTTTGTTCTCAGCGATCATTTTTTGCCTATCTTTATTATTGTTTACTTTACAATTTTATACCGTAAGCGCCTTGTAAAAAACATTCATGACAGCTTAGGATCGTATAGTACGAGAAGGGCTTTCGGGATACGGATTTTCCAGAAATTTCGTGGGACGCCAAAAACATTGCATCTTTGCAGGAGCTAAAATATAATGTGCTGTTGTTCACAGCACAAAACAATAATTCTCGCGATCTGCCCCGTCGCAGCCAAAAACAAAACTTACCCCCAGCGTATCGACTTAACCGAAACAGCATAAATTACCTGTATGAACCAAATTATGTTTCTGCAAATGTGCCAGCTGTGTGAACGTCTTGCCGCACGCGTCACATTTGAACGGTCGATCGCCAGTATGGGTTCGCAAATGAACTTTCAGATTTGAAAGTTGCCCAAACGTTTTGCCGCAACCTGGCCAGTTACATTCGTAGCGCAGTTTTCCGTTCACTTTTTGCAACGGATACGGTAACCCTTTCGCGTGCGGAGGACATCCGTCGGATCCTGGAACCAAACGAACCGGTCCGGCATTGGATATCACAGACGACCGCTGATTGGCTGTTTCTTTACCTGGAGGAATTGTCACCGATGAGTTTCCAGATGGTGTTCCAGGGGTAGCGAATACTGATCCGTGATATGGTTTCGGTGGATACATGCCGAATGCACTTAAATTTAGAGTGTCATTTGGTACAGAAAATCTTCCAGGGGTAAATGAATTTGAATCGCGATTAGCGGATCGCTGTGCGGCTGCAATATGCAACGCTGCGGATGCATTGTTGCTTTGTAAACCCGGATCATACGCTTGAATCGGCGTCGAGTGCTTGTTTAAATAGTTCGCGGCGTACAGTGCGTGAGATGCGAGCATATTTGATAACGGCGAAACTGTTGTAGCCAATGATTGAAGAGAAATGTCAGATTTATTCGACGGAAACGTAGGAACAGCAAATGATCCCGGATAATAAGCGGTTGTAGAGTTTGGTTGGCGATGTGCCAATATTTGAGACACTGCAGCGGTTCTTTCAGCGATATCGTTGCGTTTTCGTGGGGTCGACCAACCAGAACTGCTTCCAGATCGCCTACTGTCGGAACGACAAGCTGTTGCCATAGTGATTTCAGATTTCCCAGATCCTGGCCTAGCGGTGTGAAACGGGCTTCCGGCAGGTATCCCAGACGGCAGTTGTATGCCGCATTCAACGTGAGATGAAGCGCGAGACATTGCTGGAGCGCTACGGCTATCTGGGCTAGCGTTTGCTGTTTTGTCAAGCTCAAGCAGAGAGCTGGCATTCGAAAGTGGACTACCAAAATAGCCCGAATCGGAGAGTAATTGGGATTTTAGTGTTAAATTTTTTGGAATTTCTGGCATCAATTTTTGGTCTCCCGAATTTTCGACCTGTTGTTGCTGTTCAGATGTGGACGATGCAACTGCAGCTGCTATTGCAGCTAATGCACTTGCACTACTGTGCAATCCGCGAGTGGCAGCGAAAGCAAACGGTAACGCTTCATATTGGGATTGTTGTTGTTGATGATGATGATGATGTTTTTCTTGCTGCTGTTGCTGCTGTTCTTGTCGTTGTTGTTGTTGTTGTTGTTGTTGTTGTTGTTGTTGTTGTTGTTGTTGTTGTTGTTGTTGTTGTTGTTGCTGCTGCTGCTGTTGTTGTTGTTGTTGATGATGATGTTGTTGTTGTTGTTGTTGTTGTTGTTGTTGTTGCTGCTGCTGCTGCTGCTGCTGCTGTTGTTGTTGTTGTTGATGATGATGTTGTTGTTGTTGTTGTTGTTGTTGTTGTTGTCGAGCTAAATTCAACTGACCCAGATACAAGCTGAAGTTGTTTGCACTTGGATATTTCGCAGCCGAAAGTTGGTTGATCAAAAGCGAAGACGTTTGATGCAACGATTTTTGAGGCAAAACATTAGGAAATCCATCACCGAGCAAATGAGCACTCCCCGTTCTTTCTCCAAGCTTAGATCTAGCGTTTTTTGAATGGGGAAGTGGCTCGTGGGTCACCTTAACCCCATTGGAGTAATACTTTTCTCTAGTCGAAGGTCTAAGCTGTCCTAGTGAACTTTCGCACCTGCCCAGCGGTTCAATAGACAAATGAGCACGGCGAGTAGGCGCTGAACTATTGCTCGAACAGCTTCGTCTTGTTACAGTAGTGATCGCTTTTGCTCCGCCCGTAGTCTGCGTGTCGGCCCCCGCTGATTGGATATTCGTTGACGGAGATTGCTTTCCATCAGCCATTTGGACTGCTTCCACTAAATTGTTCCTGTTGTGCTCGTTTCTTATTGGTTGAATTGGTCTTTGATACTCAAATTTGGTTAAAGTTTGTCCACTCAAATCATTACGCTTGCCCACGCTCATATTGCTGATATTGACAATTTTGGTTGCAATTGGCTTTGCTATTTTATTGCTGCTGAAGCAAGCATCTTTTTTTGTGTCTGGTTTATCGTTAATCACACTTGAACCAATATGACCTAGCTCAATACGTGAGATCTGTTTTAAGCTTAATGGGCTAGGCTCTCGCCCAAAAGTATGCTCATTTCTAATTTGGGTCTTGCTGAGATCTTCCGGTTCCGTTGTTTGCCATCTGTCTTGATGATGAAATAATGCATTCATTGACGTTTTCAATGAAACGCCTGGCTGAGGTGGTGATATAGCACAAACAGATGCTAAGTTATACGGTGGCGTTGCTGTTTGATGGCATCCTTGAACCAAAGCATCCCTTTTGCTATCGTGTAGACTATAGTTTGTAGAATTTAGCTTCAAAATATTCTCGGTACGTGGCGGAGAAAGCCGTTCAGTTGTTGCAACGATTATTTCTGACTGATTTTGTTTTCTCAAGTCAGTTTTGATTGTTTCATCACTCCCATCAGAATTCTTTGGCACTTTTTCAGTTTTGCTGTTGTTTTGTTTTGATTCTGGAGCGCATCGTTTTCGATATCGCGTTTTCAGACTAAAGTCCAAGGGAAGATTAGTTGAATTCAGTGCCGTGTCTAGATTTTCTATTTTAGACGAATTATTACCGTTTACCTCGTTACGTTTCCGTTCGCAGTTACCACTTAAATGTTTGTACGTCAATTTATCTCCAGTGTGTGCCGATGATTCTTCTCCATCAGAAGTGCCAGCAGAACAACTCTCACCACCTTTGGGTCGATTTCCAGTTTCACTATTACTACTTCCGGAAGGGTCAGTTCCGGTATATTCGTTGCTATGGTACCCATCATCTGAAGAAACATGAGGACTTCGCTGACCACTGGCGACGTTTTCAACAAACCTGTCATCACCATATCCACCTGAAGTCTCTCCTTGGGACAACGGCGGTGTAAATGCAAACGCGCTACCGGTTGCCGAACTACTTCCGGTGGCACCACCCCGGCTGCTGTCTGATGGAGAAAATTGCAACGCGGACAAATATGCGGATCGCAATTTTGGACAATTTCCTGCGGAAGAAGATGGGAATCCTTTAGATTGATGATCTAAATGATATCCGGTTCCAGAGGCGGCCTCTTGTTTGACATCGATTCTTGTGTTGCCTTGGTCTTCATTTTGTTCTGTGGTACCGCATGGTAAGCGATTATTCAAGGCAGGCTGGTGTATTTTGTATTCCGGTTGCAAATTGAGTCCACCGATTTGTAGATTTGGTGTAGTTGTACCTTCGTGCTTTACAATATGTACCGCTGTAAAACAATGCTGTTTTTGTGCGTGGTTTGCAGTCTGTGATTTGTCGTCAGTGACGTTTGCTGTTTCACCGTTGTTGCGGGCAGATGCTTTTGTGAGATGAGCTTCTAAAATATCGAAAATTAACAAATATATTAAAAATTCAGGTTGTTTTTAGCTAGATTTATTATTTCAATCCGGTAAAATAAAATTAAATTGTTAATAGTTTTTTAGTTAAATTTGTTTATAAGTACGCATTGAGGTAGGGTTAATAAAAAATGGGTTAACAAGTGGTTCTTAGTCCTGTGCTATGAAACATTTTACGACCCGGCCAAAGTTTACATGTGAAACATTAGAAACTAAACGAGTCAATTTTTTAACAAGTGGTAGACAGAATTGCTTAAAGCTGTAAGATATAACTTTTAGAAGGTAATATTCAAACTAGCTTGACGCGTAAAGCAGCCTCAACATTAAAAAGTGAAGCTTGCATATTCATTTACAACGTTGATATGCATATCACAACAAAGTGCTTTTGACGAAATCATAGCTTACCTAGTTTCTTCTCGATGCTATAGTCACAAACCAGTGGCCAACGAAGACGCTCAGCAAACTGAGAGCAATACCAAACCAAAAGTTCTGTGTCTGGTTTAATTGACCTCACCGAATAAAAATAGATGTCTTGATTAATCTGAAACAAAGATTATTCTCAAACAATAATTCCAGGCAGTGGGCAACCGGAATTATAAACAATTATAAAATTCCTAACCGGAACCGGAAAGTTAAAAAATACCGGAACCGGAACCGCAAAATAAAAAAATACTTGTTATCGAAAAATTTATTTTTAACGCTATTTTACCGCTTTTAATGCTGTAAACACACCATTTAGAATGTCAAAATCCTTAAACAAATGCAGTAGGTGGAAACACATGATGGAGTATGGCGTAAACTGAAACTTTTGCCAATACACGCTCGAACAATTTTAGAGAAATAAATTAGAATCATATGCCAATTTTTCTTACTTTTTTAAATGAGAAAAATTTTCAATATCAAAAATACCTGAAAATTTCGGTGAAAAAATACGGATTTATTACCGGAACCGGATAGCCAAAATGCCGGATTTCCCTTCCAGAACCAGAATTCCGGTTGCACTCTGATTTCAGGGGTCTATATAAATATTTGCATATCAATGTGCCACGTATTGTTCGTTATTGATACACCTTTAAAACGGTGTGACCTATTTAATTAGCAGTTATTTATGCAATTTTTTTCAATATCATGCGACCACAAGGTGACTTTTGAGGGTGTAGTGTGATGGACAGAAATTGCATTATAAGTATGGGCCAATGTAAAGAACATGGGCGGAGCAGTATTATAAGCATATTCCTAAGCCTAATCCCAAGCCTAAACCTAAGCCTAAGCGTAAAGCCAGGCAAATAATTAGTCTAAACCTAAGCTTACTCTATTCTAGTCCCACAGAAAAGTGTTTCGCACCTGATTTTTACATGGGCCCAAGTATGAAAACAAATTGCATAGCAAAGGGTTGTATGTTGTAATTTTTAAATTATTAAGTAGTATGTTAAAATATAGAATAAAAATCAGTTAAATAGTTAGATTTCTGGACATAACAACAAAATTGCAAAACTTTAATATATTATTTTACCGGCCCATGTGAAGATCACGGGCGGAACGTTTTTCTGTGGGAATGCACTAGAGTAAGCTTAAGCTTTAGACTAATTGTTTACTTGGCTTAGGCTTAGGAGTATGCTTATAATACTGTTCCGCCCCTGTTGTTTACATTGGCCAGTTTACCTGGCATGCAACCAAATTTTGCGCATCAATAGTTTGTGCTGGATTCACGAATCGCATCCAGTTGCTATGTTGCTCACTTGAACAGTCGACAATACATTGCAAGTTGTTGTGTTGCTTGTTGTATATCTGATGCAAAATAAATATATAAACGCCCGACGGCATGCGAGATAAATGATAAAATATTTATGAAAGGTTCCGTTGCCCAGATAGGGATTCTATACATATGAAGACGCAGCAATCAACGACCTAAAGTGCCATATGTGTATATTATATATCCGCGAGTACTTACTGCTTATAGATGGGTATTTCAATTTTAATAAATTACTGGCAGCAACTGAGTGTCTTTGCAGTGTAAACGGGCTCGAGCGTCAAGCTCCTATAGCTGAGTGTCCGGAGTTCGAATCCTAGCATAAAAGTAGGTCTCAGGAGAAATAGAAAATATTCATGTGAGAAAGGGTTAAGACTGATAAAAATTTAGCTGTAGATAATTTTATAAATTTATTCAATAATACAAAATTTGACGTAAAAACAAAACGTCGATTCTCAGCTAACCCTCCAAAAGTAGCTTTTGTTCGTCGTTGTATCAGTCGGTTCTTGACCTGGCTCAAAACGAACGCCAACAAGTGGCCCGAATCGTGTGCCGCAAGGAATATATTCTCGACTCCAGACGCCAAGAACCTAAAATACTACTCGCAAGAAGTAGCGTTTTTATCTGAATTCAATGAAATTTGTATTGACAGCTTTTTTTACATAAATTTTCGGTTATATTCTTCTAAACTTTTCATCAATTGTGACATTGGTTTTCGAAAAATTAAAAATTAAATACACTGTAAGTTCTAGTGGAGTTGATTTTAACCCGGACTGAGTTAAATTACTCCGTCAGAACTCGTAATTCTGTGTTGGTTCAACGTGTTCTGAGTTAATTCATCACCTTACCCGGAGTCAACTCCACTCAGAGTGAGTTAACTCTGAAATAACTAAAACTTTCCGTCTAAGTTGATTAATTGACTCATTGAAATTTACAGTGTATGCTTTATGGGACCCGACGTAAAAACGTTACTTACATTCGCCAAATGGTTCGATGGGGCCAGACGTAAACTTTGCGGCAAACTCTGCTGAGCACCTGGAGCACGATGCAATGCTTGACCGGATGTAGATCTGCCATTAGGATCATCGGAGACGTTACCGGATACGCACCGATCTGGCATAATGTAGACTCGACGACGCTCAAAATCATCTTCGCTATATTTTGTCCAATCACATTGATCCGTTTTCGTCTTAGAATTTACAAATGACAGTCTGCTGGACAGCTGTTCTGACTTCGCTGAGTTTGTAATGTCCAGTTCACTGCTAAAAACACAAATATAGCAGCTAAACGTAAAACATTTTGTATGCATTTTTTATTAACAGACATCCTAAATATGAAACCCACTAGCCGATCCAGAGGGGGATGGGGCGGTGGGCGTATGCTTCACTTCCCATCAGAATAATTTTGTCGTATAAAATGGCAAGGTTCCTTAGAATTTTCGTCCTCTGAAAATTGGCACATATACTGCATACAGTAAAATTGTGTTACACAACTTTTTACAGCTGCACCATAAATTCCAGCGAGTTGATTTTAACTCATAATTGTTTGAATCACTCAGTCTGAGTTAGAACTAACAGAACTCATACAAGAAACGTATCGGGCATACGGACGAGGTCATCAGATCTAAATTAAGTATAAATTTAAAGAAATATTGTTGTGTAGAAATTTCATTATAAAATATCTCAATAGCAAAAACATGTTTAACAAAACATTCGGCAGAAAGTCAAATATATAGTCACCGCGTGGTTTACAAGCAAATAGTTGCATACATTGGCATCTGCAGTTTGTTCCATATGAACTAAAGTACGTAAGAGAATTTTCTTGCACTAATGAATTTCGGAAAAAAACCTAAAACAGAAACGCAAACTATTCAAAACTTTGCAAAGCTTTTCAACTGCTGCACTATCGGAAAAGTATGGTATATATAAAAGTGGTTCAATCCTGCAGTTATCGAATTGTTTTGTATCTTTAAACTGACGCCTTAGACGTGTTTCTGCCACTTACAACGCAAAATTACCTCCGTTCAGTTTCAGCAAAAGTGGATAATCACTCTAACAAGACTGTGCAACTACCGAACTTTGTGTGGTACGAAATATACCACGGGTGTTGCATTTTTGGCCCACCTTCCCTCCTCATTTAGAGGGGGTCACTATTACATGAATGACCCTAAATTAAACTATAACGGGAGCATGTTTTATGCCGTATACTTAAAGTTCCATGGTTCGCACAGGTTGTACCCCCTCTAAATAAAGGGGAGAGGGTTGGCCCAAAACGCAACGCGTGCCGAGTACATTCGTTTCTACACAGAATGTGCCCAGTTGCACATTCTTGTTAAATAGCGATTATCCACTCTTGGTTTAAGTAAAACATAACATTTGTGTACTACATTATATTCTACCAATCTATATATTAAAGCCGGAACGCCCCACATACGTATTTTGGGCAACTTTCCAGCATTACTTTATTTACAATAATTTCTAAAGAAATACACGTGATTGTTCAATGACAAAAAATTTGCAAGGAAATTTTTGTGCTTTCGCTAACTTTTACGCATTGCAGAAAGCTGGCAGACTAGTAGAATGGATGATTGGTTTTGACTGTTTACAAAATATATAAGTCGGTATTTGTTCAGATCTGTTTCGGCAAAACTGTTCTTTCGTTTTGACGCTTGTAAAAATAACTCATTTGGCACAATTTCTTATATGCTAAGTTGACAAAAATCTTTGCCCTGCACGGCCTCAAATCTGGTCGTTGGTGGGGTCGATAGTATAGTGAACCGGCGAGTAATGCTTCAACGGATGGCCGAAACTGCAGTCCTACTCTCGGTGTAATGGGTAACAAGGCGCTGTTGGGCTCAAAAGTTTACCGGAGCGGAACTACCAACAGCAGCTTTGTATCTCTTTTAGCTTAGCATGCAAGCGAAGGAGCTGTCAAAGGTATCCTTGGGTAGTTGGGTATACTCCGATGGACGGTTTTGTTATTGCTTAGAAGTTCCAGCGAGATTGTGATTGCTAGAATAAGCTCATATAAACGTTGATCAAACAGGCATGTATGCTATACAACGTGCGGAGAATCGCTGAATAAATGTCAGCGCATGTCAACGCTTGTAAACACAAACTTAACCCCTAGTGTGTGTTTGTGAAAAATGCCACCCTATAATTCACTATTTATAATAGCCTTACAATTGTTCTTTCCTATTTACAACACATATTTCTTTGAAGATTGCCTCAAGTGAAACCAGAGTAAAAACCCGAGTGCGGTTACAAAAGCGTTATCGTGATGCTGACGTTGGTATGTATGCCGTAGGCCAATTTGCTATTCAGGCTGTTTACCAGTTTGCCTAGGCCAATCTGCTGTTCTGAGCAAAGAGCAGTTTGGTCTAGACCATATAGCAATTATGAGGTGTAGCAAAACAACAGTGATGTAAAAGGAACGCTGATTGGTTAACGATATAGCATCTGTTCAAATAATCTAAACTGATTGGTCTATAAGTTCAATAGCAGTTTAGCCTGGGCCAAACTGCTATTACATAAAATAGCAGATTGGCACATACCAATTAGTAATTGGCTTGAATAGCAGATTAGCCTATGACATATATAAAGTTAAATTTATTGAAATTTTCATGCTACCAATTTTGTATAAAATTTGGGATGGCAATGTTAGAACCTAAAATATATTGCTTGTCTTTCGTTGTTATTTGGTTTAGATCTGTCTAACGATTTTACGAAATATATGCCAAAACATATTAATAGCAAAATTTGTAACCATTCTCATTTCAAAATCCCATCGTTACATACCTAATTCCTTTATGTTCTTCGTTTTCTGTCTTCAGTTGTTCGCGTTTGTTACCACATTTTGCACCATTTGACGACAAATTCAACGCAACTCCGCCATTAATTTCTTCATTTGAACTGAACTGTTGTTGAGTTGAATCTGAATTTGTGCGAATAGCCGGCAAATACTTCGAAGATTGCTTGTTGGAGTCTTGTTTATTTGTGTTATAAAAATATTGAGTTCTCAGAAAATTAATAGCATCAAACGAGGGCCTGGCGTCGTATAAAGAATGCTCTGTGAGGCTGGAAGACAGCAGAGGAGGCACTTGAATAGGAGGGGGTAATCCAAGCGCAAAAGATGGTTGCGGTATTAACGACGATATCAACGGGAACGTTTGCAACGATGTAGGAGCTGTTGTTGTAACCAGTGAACACGCGGTCGATAGGGTTACAGCGAATTGTGATGAAACATTGTTTATATCTCGTGCGATAAAGTATTGCGCTTGGGACATTCTTAAACACTTTTTAATTGGTTATATGTTAACCGAAACAAAACTGAAATTTTATGAATTTCAAAAGTGAAAATGCTTGTATTAAAATTGATTTAATTCCCAAACTTTGTTTTTACATTTGCCATTCTGCATTATATATATACATATACATATATATATATATATATTCATTTATAGCATATTTCGTAGCTTGTGATACTAAACAATAAAACGAGCCACACATTCCTATACCTTTGTGAGCCTGGCCCATGTAAAGATCAGTGGCGGAACGTTTTTGCGCGACTGCAATACAGTAAAGTTTAAGCTCAGACATTTTTTACTTTTCCATAAATTCTAATTTTCCAAACTTTAGTGGTTCTTGGACCCAGTACAAATATTTTAGGGTGTCCACCAACCCTGTCAAAAATCGGAGTTAATACCTTTAACGCGAGAATTGTTTATTAGAACACAATAGAATTTGAACGAACGCTGACACAAGTAATTTATTAAGGAAAGTTTAGTGAAAATTCAAATTTTCAAACAAAGTTTCGTATCGCGTGTGTTAACTACACGGTTCGCCTAGGGAATACTTAGAACAATAGTTTAAACATTACATATCTAACGAATTGTCCAGGATATATTTGAACAAAGACTTGATGTGAAATAATTTGAGGGCGAGGTTTTATTCTGTAGGGAGTACGTACTGTTAAGTATGTTTTGTGAAAGTTAAATTTAAACTTTTACCTGTTAAATGTATTTTTGCATGAAAACGTGCTACGTATGCTCTATTTGTGTTTAAGACTTAAATTTCCAGCTAGGATTCGAACCCTAGACTATGCTGTGGGATGCGCTTATAATCATGAGTATCAAGTAACCAGAAGAGAGCAGAACCTGTAAGATAAAGTCGTTCAAGATACGTGAAACTAATTCTACCTGCAACCAGCAAAGTTGACTTTAAACTCAAAACATGTTAGAACTTTTGGCCAACATATTTAACGGCGCCATAACACCCCTACAAGCATAGTCCAAAGCAGGACACGAAGGCTAAGCCGAAGCCTAAGCAAAAATTAGTGTAACACGTACTATATTGCAGTCCTGCTCAAAAACATTACACCCCTGATCCTTACATGGGCCTAAGTTTTCAATCAGAATTTCGTAACGCTGAGCTGGTACTAAAAATTGACCCTGGCGATTGGCATTGAAACCAGCCCACCGCTGACCATTTAAAGAAAGCTAAACCAAAATTGTCATTTTGTTAAGTGTTCCAGATTTCAATCGGCTTACCGATTATCTGTTCGACGATTAATTTAATTAATCAAAAAACATTTTGTACGATGAAAATAATTTTATGGACTACTGCTTCACGTTTCAGGAGGTTATCAGTCCACCTGTTTCCTGTCAAAATTTTACTTCAATCTACGACACTGGTCGAAACATACGCCACGTGTTATACGCATGTTTTAGTTTTTGCTTCACAATGTCAGTATTAATTAAAGTATTAATTAAACATTTGATCGCATAAAAAAGCAGTACATGAAAATCAACTCCAAAACTACTGTAATGTTGATCTTTCATAAGTAAAGTTTCGTTTATTCTAATACTAATTTTCAAACGATTATTCAATTGACCAAACTTTGCTGCTCCGAAAAAAGTATTTAGTTGAAAGTTTGACAAATTACTTTAAAAATATTGCACTTTATATATCACTCACAAATTAAAATAGTTAGAACTATGAAACATAGCAAGCATTGGTGTAAATATCCCATTGCTCCTAATCTAAACAAAGCCACGGTACTGCTCATTATATAGCAACCTGCAGGTTGTCCAAAAATTTTTCGAGGGAGAATGTAAATTCGAGATTCACCACATTCAAGAGTAATAAACTTTCAAACAACAAATTATCAAAATCGGTTCAGCGGTTCCTGTGATTCTAGTCGGATGGACACACGGACGGACATCCGCATTTTTTTACCTCCGAGTACAAACCATAAAACGGTGCACAAAAAGTTTTGCTCAAAAATTAGTAAACCCGTCATAAAACGTTACTGAGCGAAATTACTACACAAAATTTTTCAAGTCATAGAAATTGACAAAAATTTATTCGTACCACCATCGTATTTTTTAATAACAATACTGACTTGCCAATCGTATATTTAATGTGCCTTAGCTAAATTCAGACAGGCATTATTTTATAATGGTTATTTGGGCGGAAAACTATGAAAAAAATCAAAAATACAAAATATGCTTCTTTGTACTTAAACTTAAACTATCTTTCTTTCATTCCAAAGTGATATACGCTCGTGCGCAGCGTGTGCACACTTACACTTATTTGTTAAAAATACCACATTTTTATTCATTTTAATGCTGTGTTATAATTGCTTTTTGAACAATAAAAGACTTATATAAGTTACATCATATCGTCGTAAAATGTTTCATTCTCATCTTTAAACCGTCTCATGTTTTCTGCCCTGTTTTTTATCTTAAAACCAACTTGAGACACTATAGGATTTTGGCTGCAAAACAAAATAAAATTGCCGTGTTTATTTTGTACTGAATAATGTTTTTTTCGGCGCGCAAACGAATTTTCTGTCTAAATTCCGTAAGTTCAAAAAACGCATACAGCGACCACCTTTAGAGTTGCGCTATACTTTACTGTGCCGGACGCCGGCGACACGCCAGCGGACGCTGCTATGATATGCTGACAAAAATACAAACCAAATCTAATTGGTGGCTTTCGGTGGCGCCCAGTGGCATCCGGTGGCGCCCAGTGGCATCCAGCAGCTCGAGGCGAGTATAACGCAACCTTTACAATACATGAAAAAACAGTTCACACAAGTGACAGCATTTGTAGCCGTGACAGAAAATAACTTAAAAACCGACCAACATGATTCTGACACCGAGCAAGTTTTTGATGGTTTTATTGTAATATTTTAAATGAGTCAACGTTACCTACTAAAGCATGTTTCAGTATTAATCTCGGAGTAAAATTCGACTGAAAATCTTGTTTTAATTCGAAATAGAATTATAATAATTTGAACCTTATTTTGAATTAATACAAAACTTAAACTGTTCACTGACATATACATCAATTTTAAAACTGTGTTAAGCTTTCCTCTCCTTTCGTTCACCATTCAATACTTCACAAATCAACCTTTGTATACTGTTACCCCTGATTGTGTGGATCCCTACCAATTAAAAATCCTGGATACACGCCTGTCCTCTTTCTGTATAACTCCTGGTGCTTAGAAATGTTTCATACGCAAAAATACGTTTAGACGGCCTCAAATTGACTTTCTGTACTGGAATTGGTGACAACAGTTTCTATATGCTCACTTGGTGGAAACTTCGGCCAGATTCAGCAACTCCACAACTATTCGGAGGGTCTAAAAAGACTTTTAAAAGTAAATATCGAATAAAATTTGAAGAGCTGGGCCAACAAGGTTCCAGCTTGGATGCGGTCCCAAGGCGTGCTCGCTTGGTGGAAGATTCGGCTAGGTTCAGTCACTCCACTCAGAAACGTTCAAAGGGTTTAAGGAGAATTTTGGAAGGGGATATCGGATGAAATTTGAAGAGCTGGGCCAACAAGGTTTCAGCTTGGAAGCAATCCACCAATCCATAGTTCTCGGTATGCCACTAGTCAAAGATTAACTTTTTTCGGCAATAGTATATAATTTATTTCAATGAATATTTTTCTTATTAATTTCAACTCAAATAACATTTACGAGAAAATAATTTGACATTCATTGCCCTGCATCTACCCGCAGACGTAGCTTATGCCTCGAAACTTTTCTCTCTCGTTTAAAATACACCACAGGCTGTCAGCGATGCCTTTTTAGTTTACGTTCTGAATACGAAACAAAGTTTCTATTAATTTTCAATTTTTGCAATATGCTGCATGCACCAGTTGCGAAGCCTATGCGAACATTGTTTTGTGCAATTTTACGCATGCAATCTGTGCATATAATTGCTTCAAGTTTTACTACTACAACTTACCCGGCACCTAGTTTGTGATGTTACAGGAATAACCCTGAATTATAATATAACTCGACATTGCTCACGTGGCCAGTGAAAGATTTAAAAAACTTTCTACGGGGGAAACTGCGACGACATGTAATATTATTACAAAACAATCGCCAATGACACTTTAAGCACAAATTTTAGTGGTAAATTTTAGCACAAATTTTGGGATTTTTAAATCCTTGTGGGGACCTACGCCTGGATGCTCCGCATGCAACCGTCAGGCTCCGTAGCTGCTCGCAAAACTGCTCACTTTTTGACTCAAAGATATCAGAGAAAACAAGACTGTTTTGTTATTTTGGTTTTATTACACGCGCTCTTGCGTTATATTTACGCTAATTATAAACTTTAAACATTTGGTAACATTTTATGTGATTGAAACTTAACTTTACGTTTATAAGATCGGTCAAAAAATGTACCATCTGTTATCAAATTGTCAATGTTGCAAAGTATATAAAATTAGTGTTTTGGACTTGTGCTTGAAATTACATAATTACAAAAAAATTGAAACGGTCTTTGGAGTTCGTTTGTAACCAAAGCCACAAATACTGCACCACAGAGCCAACGAACAGATTCCAACCTTTGCTAAAACTTTCATCGAGACTTGGATTCTACATTACGAAAGCTTCTCTCACCCCCTCTATATAACCCGCCTCAACACCTTTTCCATAACAATTGCTGGTTGCGGGGGGTTTAGTTTATATCGCTAAGATATATCACCCAGAATCAGAACAAACGCCAAATTTGAAAATATAAAACTTTCAAATTTGACATAATTGCCGTAAAAGATTTCGCTAGTATTAAACCACTATACAAAAAAGTATTAATGTTCTAACGCAATAAAATCATTTCGTTGTTTGCCAAATTTACCTAAAATGCTAATTACACCAATAAACGCTAAAACAACCCAATTTAAAATCTGAGCTCAATAAAGCTGTGTCTTTAACGCCGTCCGTGTGTATTTAGACACTAATCTACAATTTCATAGGCTAAAAGGCGCACGACAGCGCGTGCTAACGAATTTATAATCCATTGCGAAACGTGGTTCGGTTTTCTTTTTTATACCCAAAACGATAAGATTTTTATTAGTTAACCATACGTATTCATACAATGTTACGTTTTAATTAACAATGTCTGTGTCAAAAAATATCTGCGTCAATTTTACGATCAAAACGCAGCCAAAATCAGTAATTTCAGGTCCTTAATAAACGAAACCGATAACTGTTAACAAATGTAATTAACCCAATGTTTACGTCATATGGTTGCGAGTATTTCCGTTTCCGGTTTCATTGAGTACTAAGCTGGGCTGTTTCAAAGCTTATATCGAATACTGAGAAGAAGTATATACGTTTAAGTTTTAAAACCATTTTCCAAAATAAATTGAGAAAAAAAGGTGTAACTGAATGTTAGATTCAAATATCGGAGCGTGGAAAAATAAATAACAGTCCGAAACTGAATGGCAATAGGGTATCCCTATCTCAGGCAAAATACGATTCCCATTGTTGTTTAGATTGCTCAGTGGGCGATAAGGGACGCGTAGCATACGGTCTATTTATCCCCTACTGCTTTAGCCGTGCCAATTTTTTTGCGATACAAACGGTGCATGTGAAGCGTAAAATGTGTATTTCAGGCAAATATATTGAGGTAAAAAACATGACGCGGATGGAAGTAAAATTCACAAATTTTGGACCTTTAGAGCAATTGGTCAATTTTCAACTTTTGAACCAAACTAAACATGCTCTTTTACCGGAAATCTTGGATTCGCCACTACTGTTACTGCTGAATGAATACAAAGTTGTAACAATATTTTACTGTGTTAAGATTAGGCTTTAGGAAACAACAAACAATCGCCAAAAATCAAAGGAGACTGACTACTTGAATTTAATTTGAAGAATATACCACGCCTCCAAACATTTTAGTTTAGGCGAAGACCTTAGCATATATACGTGTTTATTGTCACACCCCGCCCAAAGAGTATCCCCTCAATGACTGAAATAATAAAATATCTTAGGCCAGACTTACGCTGAGACTTACGTTCTTAGTGCTTAAGCTCAATTTTAGCCTAACCTTAGATTTAGCCTAAGCCTACACCTCAGCCTAAACCTAAGTTTTGGCTTAGGCCTAAATATTAGGTTAGGCTTAGAAAAACAATATACAACAGAGAAGAGTCGAAACGTTTACCTTCTATCAAATTAAAATTAATCGTATTGGTGAAAACTAAACAAGACCTTGAATGGTATTCCGCACCCCGCTACCTGAAACTACAAATTGTTCGCTGCTTCGAAGCAAATAAACAAATATTGCCAAAAGCATACTTATTGAAAGAAAACATTAATTGACCATCACTGCATTGTTTAAATTTTTGAACCGACATCACATGCTAAACTATGATCGGTAGTATAAGCATTTGCAATTATTTGATTTAAACGTTTTTAAAGCGGTACCAACGACAACAATTTTCGCAATGCAGATTCTCTTGGGATCGGACCGTTTAACTGTTTGTCTGTGCGAACGGAGTTCACTTGCCGTCCCGATAAACATCTGTCAAGCACGTTGCCACAAAAAGTTTTCAAATAAACGCTCTTAAACTCCGTTTAACTGAGTAACAGTTGCTCAATGAGAGTTTAAGGTAAAATGCCGTTTAATTTAAAACTATCTGAGCGCAATAGAAAGAGAGTGTGAAAAACAAAATTACAAATTTATTAATTTACAAATTTGAAACTTATCGAGAGTAGAATTTTATCATGCTTACATAATGCTTCAGTCTAATAAGGGGTATTTTTAAAATAGTAATCAAATTGGTTGCAATCAGGGCTTATATTCTTAAATGCATATAGCAACTATTACCAGTTTAAACATGTTTGTAAACTAATGAAGTGTAGAAATTGCAGATCTCAAAATTTGCACAAAAGTGAAATAAATTGAATACAACAATTGTGCTTAATCTCAAACTTCACTATTTCCTGGTTCCAAAGTTACACGATCTACCACCAACTGGTAATAGGTGCTTGCTACACACATTTGACAATACGGTCTCAGGGTAAAAACGGACAGTAACAGTCACGGATTGTGGTCCAAATAACGGAAACGGAAAACGGATATTGAAGTATACAAATTTCAATGATGTTTTATTTTTCTGCCAACACAATTGAGATATGCAAATATTCACCGGCTTTTTAAAAATTTTGAAGAAAAAATAGCGGATAAACCGAAATTTTTGAAATTTTGCATAAATTTCGTAGTTTTTATTACATAACGAACAATTGCAGCATATCTGTATAACGACAAATTGCGACAAATTATGAGCAAACGAATAACAAAAATTCTGGTATTTCAATGCGGCGTTCACATTAAAAATTTGGCCTGACCACAAAATGTGTCCCATTCCAGGGTTAACGAATGGGTCGTTGACCTTACCTCAACGAAAATGTTCCGTTGACCCTACCTCAACGAGTGGTCTGTGCCGCCCGTTGATGTACGGTCAACACTTTTTTACAACCCCTGACACGCGTTGACCCTACCTCAACGCAAAATTTCTGCTGACCCTACATCAACGATCGGCACAGATCACTCGATGAGGTAGGGTCGACGCAAAATTTTAGTTGAGGTAGGGTCAACAACCACTCGTTAACCCTGGGATGGGACACATTTTGTGGCCAGGCCAAATTTTTAATGTGAACGCCGCACCATATCGACGACGGAAACAGACCTCGATTTTAACTAAAAACGGAAACGGATATCTGGTTCACAACCTGGTTGCAATATTCGCAATGTTACCTTGTTTTTCAGCAAACAGCGATTTACACGTTCGGTGCTCTAACTTTGATGATAAATTACACATGGTATGCAGTGACTTTAAGACGTTGAACGCTCAGTTTAGTCTCCAAATAATACATTAGTTGAAAAAGACTTGTTAAAAAAATCTAGAAAAATTTGCAATTTCTCAAAATCACAACCCTAAAACAGTTGTTTTAAAATTATGCAAACTATACACGACATTTGAGCAAAGAATAACGTTCGTTCAGCAAAATGAACGCTGTTTAGGACAACAGTTTTGCTATTAACGTTGCCATGTTATCAATTTCGTTTGGCCTACAACCAGTTTGATTTCGCGTCTAATTTAGATATGGGAAATCCAGTATTTCCGGAAGGTATATTTTAAAAATTTATGTTTCAGTTTTAGGTAGAAAGTCGTAACAGAACGTCAATGTATTACTTTTGATAGGTTAATGCAGTTTTAAAGCTCGCGAATAGACACTGGCTTTCTTATTTATTATATCGAACTGAATGTCATACCAGCTCTTGTACATTTTTCGTTTAAATAACACTAGATTATGCCCGAACTACAACTTTATAGGCCAATGTTACTTTTAGGGGCGTACCAGTGGATTAAGCGTATTCCTAAGCCAGCGTTGCAAAAGCGTGTTCCTAAGCCTAAGCCTAAACAAAAAATGTATTAATCTAGAATCTAAACCTACTATTTTATCGTCCCACCGGAAACCTGGACGCCCCTTAAAGTAACATGGGCTGCTTTAAAAATAAAACTATTCATACTTTTTAGTAAAACCCCAAAACAAAATAAAGCTATAGATTCCAACAGTGCGAATATATAATGCTTTTTAGGTGAACCGCTAGCATATTGCGGTTTCAGTTAAAATCAGATAAATTGCAAAATTTTAACACATTTTTGTGTTAAAAAATTTAAACAATCTAAAATTTCACAATCTAAAACAACGATCGTTGGCTAAATATTTTTTTGCAACAAATATAAAAAGTCGACGTACCTTTAGTCAGCAATATTCCAGCTCTGACGGGCGCTTGCAGCACACCGTAAACGAGAGCTTTGTCACAGATATTCGAGCACAATATTCAGCCGAATATGAGGTAGATGATTGGCTGAAGATCAACGTTGGTGTAACCAAATTAGCCAAACGATCCAAGTCAACAGACGCTGATAGAAGACTCCTTTAGCCCTCAATATCTATTATGAATTTGCTGTTATCTTTAAATGATTTTGAGAGTTGTATGTCCGATTTCAAATGAGCACAAAATGTCTAAAGTTCACTTTTTAACTGTAGCAAATCAACTGTTTACATCCTGCAAATTACAATCCAAATGACGTCTTTTGTCGACCGAACATTGTCAGGACATTGTCCATAAATGTCTTGAAAAACACAAGATTCTACAGTAATCACGTTCTCAGTGGACGCAACAATGGTGTCTTCCAATAATTCAACATTGCTCATTGGATTGAATGCTAACAATTTGCATGACGAACCACTCAATCTGTCAAGTGGCACAGATAAGTTTGTCTTGAGTTTTTACTAACCGAAAACTTTGTAGTTGAACGGCTAAATTTCTATCAAATGAATTTTCAAGCTCACGCAACCGTTGTCTTATCGGATGTTATCTGGGGCTGGGGGTATATAAGCAACGTCTAGCAATCTCCACGGTCAAATCTTGCGTTAACTTTGCAATATGGACAATAGTAACGGAATGTTAAATTTTAGAATCATCTGAGTGTCACAGCTGATTTAGCAATTTGAAGTCCAGCTTTTGATTCAGAAGTACACATAGCATAAGACGAAGTTTACGTATGATATATATGACTTTTTTGGTATGGTTTTACAATCACACGATGAACCTAGTCAGCATATATAATTTAGTACTACGCAATTAATGTTCTGAGTTCAGTTCTTATCTCAGTGTTCTACATGTATATATTAATATAGTAAAGTTTTATTATCTGAAACCGAAAATTTAGAATATATACATTCAAATGCTGGAACTCAAGGTTCGTTTGGGTAACAGAGGTTAAAAAATTTTGCCGCAAAGCCATAAACGGATAAAACTTTTGAAATATAAAATGATGTTGAATTTGTTATTTTTAACAATAATCTGCAAAACGTTGTCAAAAATGTGGTTTTATGATTAAGTTTGTTTTTAAAGAAAACTCGATAATTAAAGATTTTAAATTTGCAATGAGATTAAAAGTCAAAAAACGCAGTGAATTTACGAAACTTTTTTACAAAATATTTCGCTACCGATATTGCCGAAACTTTTGGCATACAATCTGCTGGAATTGGAGTGAGATTTTGTGCTGGAGTCTGAGGCATACGTTCGATTATACTCTGCAATCAAATCAATCATCTATTATGGCATCCAAATATAAAATTTTGGCTACGACTGTGATTCAAATCAATTTTGCAACCCTTGCGAACCATTCGCTTTAGTAAATCTACCAAATTGCCCACGTGGCCGGGTACCATCTACGCAGTACCAAGGTTAGCCCACTCGTACTCCCTGATCGGACCACATTGTGAGTGATACAGTAAATGTTTTGGTTATACTCGCAAAAATATTCCATCAAATTCTATACTCGTTCCAAAACATTCAGGCAGTCTAAATTACGGAATCTCTGGGAGCGCAAAAAATTATTTTTGACTAAATCAATTATATAACTGAATTTTCTTCTCTTGAATAGGATCTCTCCGAATCAAACAGGGTCTTGGTCAATAACGCAAGGCCGCGGTGGATAACGCTGGGCCTTAATAAATAATTTTTGGGACGTCTCATTGATTGTTATGGAACGATTCGGTTGCCCGCACGGGAGGCATCGCGAGGCGCGACTTTGGCCCTGAATCAAACGCGTGCAACTAAAATGAAATTATTGCAAATTCGCATAATTTTCAACGCCAAAAAACCCCGTTCATAGCAAATATTTAATCGCGAGATATTAAAAACAAAAGTATTTTAATAGGTTTTCGTGAGCATTAAAACTGCCGCCGCAGTCATCAATTTATTTTGAAACACAAATTGAAAAATATATAAACTGAAGTTTATGAGCTGTCAAATATGTTATAATTAATAGATTTGCATCGGCAGAACTGCCACAAGCGAAAGGTTGCATAAAATGCTAACGGTCTGGGCGAAAAATTTAGAGCGGATTTCTTACACAGAGCCGAACAAAAAAACTATAATTCTGTAAAAACTCTTCATTTCAAAATTGTGTAAAAAGCCAAATTATAAATCGATCCCTAGGCCCATGGTGGGCTACAAGGCGCAGTCACTGTTGACAATTTTCAGCTACTCAAGAAATGTTTTAGCCTCGCTTGTAAACTAGCATTTCACTCGCATGCTCGCCAAATTTTATTTTGCCCATCTAGCAAGTTGAACTATAACTATGAGCATGCTACACAATGATTTTAGCTTCCTGAAGTTTAACCTTTGCAATTTTCAGCTACTCAAGAAATGTTTTAGCCTCGCTTGTAAACTAGCATTTCACTCGCATGCTCGCCAAATTTTATTTTGCCCATCTAGCAAGTTGAACTATAACTATGAGCATGCTACACAATGATTTTAGCTTCCTGAAGTTTAACCTTTGCAATTTTCAGCTACTCAAGAAATGTTTTAGCCTCGCTTGTAAACTAGCATTTCACTCGCATGCTCGCCAAATTTTATTTTGCCCATCTAGCAAGTTGAACTATAACTATGAGCATGCTACACAATGATTTTAGCTTCCTGAAGTTTAACCTTTGCAATTTTCAGCTACTCAAGAAATGTTTTAGCCTCGCTTGTAAACTAGCATTTCACTCGCATGCTCGCCAAATTTTATTTTGCCCATCTAGCAAGTTGAACTGTAACTATGAGCATGCTACACAATGATTTTAGCTTCCTGAAGTTTAACCTTTGCGATTTTCAGCTACTCAAGAAATGTTTTAGCCTCGCTTGTAAACTAGCATTTCACTCGCATGCTCGCCAAATTTTATTTTGCCCATCTAGCAAGTTGAACTGTAACTATGAGCATGCTACACAATTATTTTAGCTTCCTGAAGTTTAACCTTTGCTGGCTAAGCCGAGGCTAATACCTTACGAGGCCTCCTTCACGCGACCACGGCTGGCTGCAAAACGTCATTTAGTATAAAACTTTGCTCTATAATCGTTAGCTGGTGGCAAACATTTGGAATCCATCATTTCACAAAAAACAAAACTACCCTACGAGTAATACATTTTTGGCAAAACCAATTTGTTATAAACAGTTGAGGATTTAATATTGCCTTCGATTCAACTGATTACAACTAGAAAAAAATTCGAACAAATAAGTTTCAAATATTAAACTCACACAAAAAAGTGGTACTTAAAATTTCAAAGATGATTCTTATACGTGCTATCGTGTTGCATCGCTGTATTTACAACGGTGGGTAACCTCATTTTAAAAGTTTAAAAGATTTAAATTGTTGAAAAAAACAACAACAACAACTCTAAATTTATGTCATTGATCACGGTCACTGGAATATAGGAAGATTGCACAAATGAAATTGTGCTCATGTGCAACAATACGTACATAGAATTGCATACTGCATATCGCATTATGCAATTCTATGCGTACAAATACGCATCCACGTGACCGTGACCGTGAATTAATTTTTTTTAATTTTGGAAAAATAAAAAAGCATTTTTCGTTAAATTTAGAACACACAATAAATTGAGTAATAAACTTGATCTAGAAACAGTTTTGAAACTGAATTTTAAGCACTACCATCCCTCTGTAATATATTGTCAAATATGTATTTTTCACAATTTCAAGGGCACAACGTTTTTGTGAGAAATTTTTTCGTGAGATAAAATAGGAAAAATGGAGCAGCGATCGATGAACCGAGACAGGATATCAAAAGGCGATTTTGAGACAAAAAAGTTTTGTTTAAAAACAGACAAAAATTAAGTGTAAAATATCATTTTGGTATTTTGTAATTTTTCAATTTATATCAATTGTAGAAGCAAAAGTTCAAAAGGATAAAGTATTCAGTTTAAATGGTCTACTTTATCATTTATTGTTTTTGAGCCATCAGACGTATTAGGCGTACGTCTAAGCCGTATCATACTTATAGGATTGACAATAACGTACGCCAAAGCCTTACTTTTACTACTGCAGTAATTAAAGCTTTAGTAGCAAACATTACTGCTAAATAAATACATTTCTTCAATATAGGTCTATTTTTAGACCGTGGTCCACACTGCAAACATGTAACAGTAAACTCTATCCTTTATCTTTGAAGAGACTTAACAGTTTGGAATCCCCAGCATAAAATTGTGAAGATAGTTTCTCAGCGAAGATAATCCAGTAAAAGAAATTGTATATTCAATTTTCCTACTACACAGTTTAATTTCAAATTTTTTTAGCTGACATATATGTCAGCAGAAACCAAATTCTTACTAGAATTAAATTTTTTGTCTAAATCGAAACATATATACTTATCTATGAGAAGCAAAATTATTAGATGAAGCATAGATATATAGGCCCCATTGCCAGAGGGGCTAAAAATAAATAGAAAGAGCATAGCAATGTTTGTGAAACTTCCCTTTGGCTTTGGTCAAGCAGAGATAAACGAGCTACTGCAAAATATTTCAAAGTTTAGTTAAACAATTCGTTTAACGTGTTTCGTTTTCGAACAATTAAAATTTTGTTTTGAGTTTTAATACCGCTATACTGTTTACATATATATCTTCCTGGTTTCCTTTAAAACTTGTATTGCTTAAACTTGAAATTAACGCCAAAGTAGTCTTAGCGTATGGCGAAGAAGATATCCAGTGCGTCTATATTCAATTAACCTATATTTAACATTTTCATTTCATATTCGAGAAAAACTTTGAAATTTCAAATCGTAAATGGAAAACTAGGACAAGGACAACCACCAGTAAAAATGTGTTACGTAACACAAAGAGAAGATATTTTCGCCCATCATTTTTCTCTGGGTGTTTCTCTCTCTCTTTAATTTATGCTGCTCTAAATTTCGGGCACACGAAATATTAAACAGAATTGAATGAAAAAAACTATTTAGAAAACTGTTTAAGGAAAAAAGTTTGCTAAGATTTGTACGTTTATCGCATTATATATATATATATATATATATATATATATATATATAGTACTATATCTAATCTCTGTGTTCAATGAGTAGTGATGGTCAACTCGTGGGAAATTTGACGTAGGCCGTGAGAATAAAAATTATCTTAAAGTAAAAATACTTTTTTGAGAAGAAAAATCTATTGAATAACAACAAAAATGACGTAGTCGAAAGATAAATGGCTGATTTTAGTTTGACATTGACCGTGAATTATTATATATAAAATTGTAATGGTCAAGTACAGAACAGTAGTGGTCACTTGGCCAGACAAATATTTTGACAAAACGAGTAGAGTAAAAATTGCGTAAAACTTGACACAGTAAAAAATGTTTTAGAAAATTTATACTTTGAAAATTTAATCGGTGCATTTGAAACACTCTGGGACACTTCGAATTTAGATGTATCGATGCCAGGTGTAATTATGTATCTTTTAATTCCGCTACTGAAGTTTGCTTTCATATGCTATGCTTGACACAAGTTTTTGACAGTGCTGTGTCAGGTTTGTAAGCAGCTTCGCTCAAAATCAGTATAAGGCAGACTGCAACCGGAGGGGGAAAATACTGGATCCGGAGGTCAACGAAACTTGCCGGAGCCGAAGCCGGAGGTGCGGTGAAATCATGTAGTAAAAATGATGGTTAATAGTTAATATTTTCGCCAATATCTGCAATATGTTGTTAAATTGTTTGGTTTTACGCGAATTTTCGGCGAAATGTCGGAAATTATTTCCATACAATTGAGACAAATGTAAAACGAAACGCGCTAAACAGCTAAATTTTGCAAAACTATGCAAAATTTAGTATTACTGAAATTGCCCGAACATCCGGCAAAATCCTACCGAAGCAGGAGCCGGAGGAAGACCTCCGGTTATACCCTGATGTAAGGGGTCCCGTATAGTTACAAAATATTGAATTTTTCTTTGAATGAACACGCCAGGTTTATAAAGGCTTTCTATAAGTAAAACGCAATTTAATTGTAAAATCTTAGTATATATACAATTTTGCTCTGGCCTTTGACGAAATATGGCCAATGTGCATACTTTTATGTCCGACAGTATGTATATCATAATAAAATAAATATGTATAAAAAAACTAATCGAAGTGAAAACTATATAGTTTATTACACAATTTGAAATTCGAATTTGGTTCAGTTGAAACTTACGTTGAATAATTTCCAATATTCAATTTCGGTGAAAACAATGGTAGGGTTTAGACTGATAGTATTGCGTAACCTTGAATTTCAGCATTTTTCAAACGCTATTGTAGGCAACAGATATTTTTAGAATATGAACGTAGTTCAATATATAATGTGTAAACTTTGTTAGCCTTCAAATTACCGAAATAAGTGTTGTCAAAACCAACTGTGTACGATTTGTGACAGGGTCAGCGCCAAGGTTTGTGCCTTCCTACCCTTCGTAAAGGAGCTCGCAATTTTAGATCCTAAAACTGCGATTGACTCAACGAATGTTTAATGTAAAAATTGCTGTCTATAACCTCTTTTCAAATAGAGTGGACGGCAAATTACAGCAAGATATTATACATTGACAATTACTACATCTACGCGAAAGTAAAATATCCACAAGACGAAAAAGCTGCATCAGGTTAGAGCGTCAAGCTTCTATAGCTAAGTGGTGATGGTAAACGCCGTTCGGTAGTGAGACTGCGATTCGAATCCAGGCTTGAAATTACTGCTACACGTAACAGTGAATAATCATGTACGAACGGTTAAACGCCGTCGAAAGAATTACACCAATCCTGGCCATTTCCTAGCCGTCACTCGTTCTAAAAGCATATTGCTTCTGTTGCAGTACGCAATTTGTCTGCCAGTTACTCTCGTCATTTGATTAGAGAGTGGGCAGTATGGCAAAACTACAATGCATGCGTTAAGTTACACTTCGAGATTATTAATTAACACTAAAATGGGCATATGACCACTCTCAGTTGAACGGGGTATGGCGCAAAGTAGTCAGTAAAACGCTTTACCATGTTCTACAAACCATTGGAAACGTGTAAATGCTACACTTTAACTCAATAAACTCCTGGAATAGGTTTAGGTTTAAGCATAGATTTATAGGCTTCAGTCTTAAGCTATTGGAAAGGGGAACAAAGTATCGAATTTAGATACAACTTTTAAAGTCTCAAGCATAGGCGTGAATGCTTCGATAGCGATTTCAGCAACAATAAAACCGCAACAACTAAATATACGCAAAAAAAGTATAATAATTTAAAAATAGTAAATTCTAGGTCAGTGTAACATGATTGCAAAATTGCATCAAATATTGTGATGCTGACACTTTTAGAATGCATCTTTATTTGTATATGTTTGCGTATGCAATTGAATGTTTATTTACAAATATATGTATAAACGGGGGGGACACAGCAGCAGCAGCAGTATAGAAGTCTACGTAAAATTCGGTCATTGCTTTAGTGAGAATCATCCTATTTTAGGGTAGAAATTTTATACGACTAGGGAGAGACAAGAGAGATAGAGAGAGACAGAGAAAAAGAGAAGTTTTTAAAATTGCTACGTAACAATTCCATGAGAAACGTTTTTCGAAAGTTCAAAATCGTTTTCACTGTCCCAGTTTTCGGTCAAGATCTCCATTTAAAATATGCATACGTGAGATAGAACAATATTGGTAGTTGTGCAACAAATTTAATGGTAAAGTTTTTATCAAGGGCACGTCGTATTCTAAAAATTATTGAGCAGTTGTAGAAATATTAAGGTTCTGGTATAATTTTGACTCGGAGTTAGAATTAGGTTTAGGCTTACGCTTAAGCAGTAGTTACATGCGGATTTTCATGGTGAACCATTTATGAAGGGAACGTTATTTGTTACGTACAACAAACGTAACGGTGAAGTTTTTACATGGTTCGTATTGTCGAAACGACTGATGTAAAAATCAAGGGCGGAACGTTTTTCTGCGGGACTGCAACGGAGTCTAAGTCATATATAAGCTCATACTTACGCTTAAATGTATTCGAAATTTTCAAGTTGTGACATATCTTCAACTTAGATTTGAAATTAGGTTTATGATTATGCTTATTGAGCGAAACGAAACTCCGAGCGAAGCTCGGAGTTTCGCGAAGCGTTTTATGTTTTGTACTTGGGGGTCGAAAGGTGGATGTCCGTCCGTCCGTCTGTCCGTCTGTCCGTCCGAAAAGAATCTCGGGAACGGCTGAACGATTTTGATAAACTTTTTTGTTTGAAAGCCAATAATCCTGGGGTGTTAACCTCGCATTGGGATTTTAAAATTTGTAGCCGTTTATTAGCTACAGGCTAATTTGTATAATTAATTAAGCCTAAATTATTACTTTCCACAATATTTCACTAATTATTACAGTTAGAAGCAATCTAATTTTAGCATTAAAAAGTTTTTGGGTGCGAGGAATCTGTGTAGACTGTTTAGGAACCTCCAAAACCGATAGTGAAGCAGTTAGCTAATAGATAATTTGCATATTAGCAAGGTTATAAACCTAAATTAGGACTTTTTACAATATTTCACTAATTATTAAGGTTAAAAGCAATATAATTTCAGCACTAAAGGATTTTTAGGTGCAAGGAATTTGAATAAATAGTTTATAAACATCCAAAACCGATAATTGAATACTTAGCTAATAACTAATTTGTATAATAGCTTAATTCACAAGACAAAACGCGGACTTTTTAAATTATTTCAAAAATTATAGGGTGGCTGAAGCGTTTTTTGGTGCGAGGAATCTGAGGAAAATGCTTACAAACCTCCAAAACCGATAAATGAATAGTTAGCTAATAACTAATTTGCATATTACCTTAATTGCTTACGTGTGTTCGAGCTTCGCTCAATAAATGTAGTCCCACTACGACTGGTAGGATATAGTTTTACGTGCGAAATTTTGTAGTGAAACTTTAAAACAGGGCATGTATTGTCAAAGAATTAGGGCTGTTCTACAGTACCTAAGGTTTACAATTTTTCGCTGCCAATGGCACATATATAGCACATAGTAAAAATTTCAGAACAGTCCACTACAGCAATCTGTAATGAGTTAAATTTGTAGATATTTCTTAAATTAACGCTTTTATTTACGGAACAAAGGCGGCAATATGACTAGCGAAGGAATGGATGACCCCTCACATTGGTCCGAAAATACGAAAATGTACTGTAGTGACCCGAATAAGAGGGGGACTGATATTTATTTGGCCTCTCCAGAGGGACCCCCGTTGTTATTCGGTTACAGACTGTTATTTATTTTTAACCCACGCTCCGCCGCCCTTCGTTACTGATGTACTGCAATTATCCGCTGAACGTTTATTTGTTCTGTGTCAATAGCTTGAGCGATAACGCAAGGTTATACTTAGGAATGTACTTTCAAAACTAAGTACGCTTTAAAGTTTCGAACTCAAGTTATTTGGTCCTGGAGTCATTTATGCGCTACAATTAGTGTTATTTGGCATTTATGGACTCTAATTATGGTTTAGGAAGTCTATCCGCTTACTGACTCTTATTAGGGATACGGACTTCAATTGATTCTGACTCGAAATGGGGACCCCGCCCCTCTTATTACCCTTCCCCCTCTTATTCGGGTCAATACAGTATTTTAATTTCCCGTTCAAAGTGCGTAGCTTTCATTCATTTTTTGAAATATTACCCAAAAAATAGGCACTTGGTTTGTAAGTTTAATAAACATTTACATTTTTAATTGGCGAGGTTATTACTGCGCCCATCTGTTACGTTTGTCTTATGACCTCCCGTGTTACGGAATAGCATGTGAGTTTAATATACAAGAATCCTACAAGACCAGTCAAAGTACGATTAACCAGGGGCATCCGCCTTGCAACTGACCAACCCCGGAGCATGCGAAGACGTTACAAAACGATATTCAGTGAAAGTTTTGTACCAAGGTGGTATAAATAAGGGTAAGAAAACAGACGATAAGGGTATAACCGGAGGTGAAAAATACAGGAGCCGGAGACAGAGGTCAACAAAAGTTGCGGGAACCGGAGGTGCAGCCGGATATGAGGCAAAATTAGTAATTAAAATCACGTTTAAATGTCATTATCGAAATCACCATAACCTCCGGCAGAAATTGTAACAGAACCGGAGCCGGAGGTCCATTTCCTGCTGGAGCCAGCACCGGAGGTTCTTTTTCTGCCTGGCCCGGATCCGGAAACAGACCGTCTGTACTCTGCTACACATGTTGCAGCACTGATACAGATCTTATTAAAAACAAATAGCTTTAGAGCAATAAAACTTCAAAATTCTTTTGGTTCACAAAAATTTCATGTTTAAAAGTTGTTTCAAACCAATTCCAATCGATATTTTCAGCCGTTAATCCGAAGCCAGTGATAATTTTCTATGTTAAATGCCGTATTGTACCTTGTACGGCAGTTTCATATTTTTGTGAGCGATTTTAAAACGAACATGAGCTAGTTTCAAGCACTTTTCAATTTTTTTCACTAGGAACCTCACTTTTTTACTATTGTTTAAAATACGAAGCGGGTTGCAGTTTGGTGAACTAGTTTATACTGCGCTAACCTATATATTTGAAAATAAAACCCAAAAACTACGAAACTATGCCAGAAAGTGTCAATTCTCGTCATGTTCACGGTACCTGGTGCCGACGAAAATTTCACATCAAGCGCATATTTGTTTCGAAATTCTGTGGGCGTGTACAGTTATGCACGGAAGCATTTATGACATTTTGATAGAGCACAACCTCATTTTAGGACATATAACCGTACACTGTTGAATCGACTGGACTTTCACAAGCCAGGAAAAGTGTTCCTTTTTCGTCTTTCCTCGAATTTAAAGCAAGAATATCTCTCCTATGAAACCACCGATATAAATGCTCACGTGACGTTCAAGATCCTAACCATTTTCAGTTTGGGGGTAAAAATCATCCTGTGGGATAATTGTTTATGGTTTTTTAGGAATTTTTTCGGTGAGAAACGTAATAAAAGTTTTTTCGAAACTTTTGCTGCAATTTTTATGGGACGTACGTATGACCAACCCTTTATGAATTCTTGACTACGTCATGTTGACGTTGCGCGCAAACGGTAACAGGTTTTATCGCGGGAAAACAACAAGGAAACTCGGCAGCTAAATTTTTCAGTTGCAAATTATATATAAGATAATGGCTGGGTTTCCGAAACCCTACTTAAGTACAACTTAGTATTTAAGTACGTGCTAAAAGCAAATACTTAATCATTTTGTTGCTTCTAAAAGCGCACTATAAGCTAAGTAAATAAAGTCGCTGACTAAATTTGAAATATTACCAATTATCCGTTCAGGCATGCCGACTTTGGTCTAACTGAAATTGCAGCCTCATGAAGCCTCTTTACAGAGCTGAACAATTGCTTTTTATATTACGGTAATCGCTCACATCTTGCATTTGTTTGTTTCTCCTCGAAAATTAAAATATTACTTATGTTGGCGACTTAAGTAATTATTTACGTATAACTTAAGTAAATACTTAAGTAAGATTTCATAAACACAGCCATTGAGTTCACTTTGAATCCTTTAACTTCGAGTTTCGAATAAACAAATCCTCAACTGATAAATATTGAAATTTATTGACTCGAATATACGAACTAAATGTCGGCCCATGTTTAATTATCTGGGTCTGATCCACTATGCGTTTGCCTAAACCTAAACCTATGATATGAAAGCCTAGGGTATTAAGCGTACGCCTAAGCATGCGCCTTTAAGTTTAAGCCTAAAGTCTCGTGGTCTCTAAGGACCTAAGTCTTACTGTCTGTAAGTGGCCAAACCTCTCTGATCAACATGACCCAAAATGTGTTTAATTCCAAAATCCAACAAAATCATTTGATATTAAATTTGAACAAAATTAAATGAAAATCAGTCCAAACACGTGGTCGTCAACAAATTACATATACGTTTAACGCGATGACCGTGAGAAATATTATGAGCATCTTCTCTCGTGAATCAGAACACCAATTTATTTTTTTGATGGATACACTTGTTATTTTGTGAAATTTTGCACAAAAAATATATGTGTCAAACACTTTAAACACGGAAAAATAAATGATATAAAACACAGTATTTTTCCAGTTCACTTAAACTTCTTTCTTTAAATTATTAAATATTAATTGGATCTACCAACTAAAATCGCTCTTCACCTTTCATGAGTGCGTCCTAGTACGAAATAATGCTGCTGCTGTGAATTTATCCTCTTGCCTCTAAAACTTCAAAGTGACAAATTTTATTAAAGCCCTATTTGCACGTGGAAGTTTTGCGCCAAATCACATTCGAAAACCGTGCAGCTGTAAATAATTTATTAAAAATCGTAGCTAGAAATTTAGTTCACATATGCGAATAACCATTCAAGTTCACTAAATTTAAATTGCAGACTCTTTCTCATTGGCTGCTAGAAAAAATGCAAGTTCTGCGTACAATTTGCAGCTGCAAATTCTCACAGCAAAAACTTGCACGTGCGTATAGGGGTTTATACTTGACTGTGAAGAATTCTGTGAAATCCTAATTTCGATTCAAGAAACATTAATATAATACGAGCCATGTTAATTATAGGGGCCTCCCAACTATGAGCCATTGAGACTGCGGGATTTAGAAACTTGCAGGTTTAATTTTGGGCTTAGTATTAAGTTTTTAGATTTATTTTTGGCTTAGGCTTTAACTTAGGTTTAGGCATATTAGGTTATAGGCTTAGGTTTACGCTTAGGTTTTGGCTTAGTGACCAGACCTTGCAGTTAACTGGGTAATCCTAATCATGCCAACAGCAAGAAAGTTCGAAGCAAACTCACGGCTTAAATATATAGAAACTTCAATGATCATATCTGAGACTGACAGTAGTTGGAACAGTTAATTTAAATTAATCAGAGTGTCTCGTTTCCTATTATTCACAGCATTTACTTAAATTCGATCTCACGTTTGATGTTTATTAACACAGTGAATGAATGGCAGAAGTAAAGAATTGGCTCTTGTACACTTTTCCTTCGCAAGCTTAGGCTTAGGCTTGTGTTCCGGAAAAGGCTTATAAACCTAAGCCTAAGCTTAAGCGCAAATGTTTCATCGAAGCCTTCATCACACAGGCTGAGATTCATAAGTTTTACGATTAATTGACCGGGAACTATACAACAGCCAAACAATAGTGTCAGCGTAGCAATTCTGCAATTAAATCAGAATTGGCAACATTTACGCTGAAATTTCGTCTTTAAAAACCAAAATTAAAAAATTTAGTAGTAAAATTAAACCCTTCAGTGAATTAAAACGTCACATTTAAACGTTATGACGTAATATCGTTTCACGGACAGTTTTGGCATTATTTAAATAGCGTTGTGTTTAGCGAAAATTGTTCGTCGATAACTGTTTCTTTTCACACAGAGAGTAGTAGAAATAAGAGAAACGTCAACTGACACAATTTTTAATTTTTGAAATTTATGTCAGGCAACATAATCATGGGCGTTGCTATAGGGAGAGATTTACGGTTCACCAACGATTTTTGTTGTCCAGGGGTTAATCGACATTATTTCAGTTGGTCACACAACAAATTCGCCTTTGAAATTTTATATAGACCTTTACAAGGTCTCGCTTTCCAAAATCCTATGGCGATGCCCGTGAATATGATGCCGTACTTTAATTGTTTATAGTTCAAGATGCGCGTTTGGCACAGTTTCGACAGTTTAAAAAGTGAACATCAACAACGAAGATTTGTATAATTTTATTTATAAATTAATAATTCGGTAATGTTTAAGGTACACTTTGTGGGAACATTTTAGATAGAAATTTTGCAGTTTTGCCCGGGGGTCAAATAGAGGGGAATATTCCCTTTTGAAATTTTTAGAGAAACACGAAAATCGTCTACATTCAAGAGGTCGAAAAAATCTTTTTTATCTTAAGATTATACCGTCTCATAATAAAATTCTAGTTACGGCCCTGAGTTTTACATGGGAATTTATAGTTTATTTCAATAACGAAATTCAGTGTGCCTTGCCGGACATATTTATATTGTATGGAACACGCACGCTATAGTGTCTACGTGATTATCAAAGTGTCCACATTGTAAATTCCATTAATCATTTCTGGTTATTAATGAGTTAATAACAGAAAATATGACTCGCTCTAAGCGGACTTAATTCAGGGTGAGTTGATTAATTAACGCAGAATGAGTTCAATCAATTCAAAGTTCTAAGTTCTGAAAGACCTAATTCATGCTCAGAATTCTGAGTGGTTTAAACTCATTCTGAGTTAAAATCAACTCATGTAATTTACAGTGCAGTCTCTTCAATTCGACTGAGGTACAAAACAGCACTGTTACTGGAAATTTGGCAGAATCCAGAAAGTCAGATTCATCAGCAGACCGTGTCCCAAGACTGTCGAAAGGATTTCGGGACTGCAGTCACTGATTTTTTTACAAACTAAAAGATTCGAGACAAAATAGAACATACTTACATATAGAACACATTTACCAGTCGTAGTGGGACTACATTTATTGAGCGAAGCTCGAACACACGTAAGCAATTAAGGTAATATGCAAATTAGTTATTAGCTAAATATTCATTTATCGGTTTTGAAGGTTTGTAAGTAATTTCCTCAGATTCCTCGCACCCAAAAACCCTTCAGCCACCCTAATAATTTTTTGTATATTTTAAAAAGTCCTAATTTTGTCTTGTCAATTAAGCTAATATGCAAATTAGCTATTAGCTAACTATTCAATTATCGGTTTTGGAGGTTTGTAAACAATTTATTCAGATTCCTCGCACCCAAAAATTTTCAGTAAAGCCTAATAATTATTGAAATAATTTAAAAAGTCCTAGTTTTATCTTGTCAATTAAGCTAATAAGCAAATTAGCTATTAGCTAACTATTCATTTATCGGATTTGGATGTTTGTAAACAATTTATTCAAATTCCTCGCACCTAAAAACGCTTTAGTGCTGAAATTATATTGCTTTTAACCTTTTTAGTAAAATATTGTAAAAAGTCCGAATTTAGGCTTATTAATTATGCTTATATGCAAATTATATATTAACTAACTACTCAATTATCGGTTTTAGATGTTTGTAAACAATTTATTCAGATTCCTCGCACCAAAAAACCTTCAGTAAACCCTAATAATTATTGAAATAATTTAAAAACTCCTAGTTTTGTATTGTCAATGAAGCTAATATGCAAATTAGCTATTAGCTAACTATTCAATTATCGGTTTTGGATGTTTGTAAACAATTTATTCAAATTCCTCGCACCTAAAAACTCTTTAGTGCTGAAATTATATTGCTTTTAACCTTAATAGTTAGTGAAATATTGTAAAAAGTCCTAATTTAGGCTTATAAACTATGCTAATATGCAAATTATCTATTAGCTAACTACTAAATTATCGGTTTTGGAGGTTTGTAAACAATGTACTCCGATTCCTCGCACCCAAAAACCATTTAGTTCTAAAATTAGATTGCATCTAACTGTAATAATTAGTGAAATATTGTGAGAAGTCCTAATTTAGGCTTGAATAATTATGCAAATTAGCCTGTAGCTAATAAACGGCTTAAAATTTTAAAACCCAAATGCGTAGTGGGAGTACATTAATTTGTGAAATAAAATGTCGAAATTAATTAGACAAACACTTGATTTGGTATCAAGAACATTAATTAAATTTCTTATAGACATCTCTGTGTCGTTGTGCAACAGTATATATATATGTAAAGTATGTATACAGCGGACATTAATAGAAACAGATTTCGAACATGACTTCGCAAAAGCGCATGCATATATACCTGTTTGTTAAACGCTACACTGCAAAGAATGGTGAGTCAAATTGTCTCCCTCCGAAATAGGGTTTCCGAGACTACACAAACTGAGCCAAATTCGACTCTGCCAGAGTCAAACGTGCCACTTTAATGAGTCGAATTTGACTCTGGCAGAGTCGAATTTGACTCTTCAGGCTGTGTAGTCCCGAAAAGCCTATTTCGAATTCAGAGAGGGTCAATTTGACTCAGCGTTTTTTGCAGCGTATGAACTGCCAAAATTTCGTTTGAGCGTTTTTCAAAAATGTCACAAGTAAAAGCAACTTCAAAAGTGTCCCCATGTGATTAAACAAAGCGAGAAATTTGATGAACAAGTAAAAACTTGGATTACAAATTTTTCTCAACTACGGACCGGAGGCAGAGGCAGTCCTCCCTCTGATCGCCTGGACAAATTTATTCTGCAAGTTGAAACTACATTCTGCATGATATACGAAAGCAAGTAAACTTCAAATGAAGTAAAACGCATATGCAGACATCTAAATACGGTATATTCAGAATGGGTATTTCTATAAATTTTAGTAACAGTTTCACAATCAAATCAACACTTAAACTGCAAAATAAAAAATTGCTGACATACCTTGCAGCAATTAATAATGGTTGCAGCCTAAAGATATGCAAAACGCGGTTCGTATCATGCGGGGTTCACGTTATAACTGGGGCAGCCTGGAACACGTTTTGTCCCTATTGCAATAACGGGTAACATTTTGTCTGTACGTTAATCCGCTGTCAAATTAAAAAAATTTGAATTGTCTGCTATCCTGATATGACATTCACTGTTTGTAGTGCAATATTATATGATATTCCAAATATTGTCTGCCAATATCATATGACATGTTTGAAAATGTCTGCAAGGTTGTGGTAAAGCGGCCTGAATATCCTGCAGAATATCATATGATACTAAAATTTAAAGTTTGAATTATTTGAACTTAGGAATATATTTAGGCAAAATTTCCGCCAGAAACAGAAAAATTCAGTATTGGAAATCACTTTAAAGCTACATAATCTGGCTTTTCACTATATTATTTGTGCGCACAAAATACATTGTCTTGCATAATATCACGCGATATTCGGTAGAATTTCGGAATATCATATGATATTCCCATAAACGTGCTGCGGTATCATGTGACATCTGACATATGGCTGTTTGTATACGATGATTTCTGGAGTTCCGGGAGTTGTATGCAAATATCATATAAAATTCACATTATGTCTACATAATCGCTATTCAGATCACAAAAATTTTATGTTGACGTCGAATCATCATGGACAAAACGTGCTCCGAGATGTCCCAGTTATAACGTGAACCCGCACGATAAGGTACGCCATTGTGTTTCGTCTTGAAAGTATATTTACAAATTTGTGTCTTGCAAAACTCCTAACTTTAGTGAGGGTAATGGCATTTATTTATCGATCTTGCAAAGCCTTAAACGCTAATTCACATTGAGCGGCAATTAACTTTGAGCCGGTAAAAAGCTTATCTTCGACTGGTTTACCTGTCTTCCGAAATCGTACCCTGAAACCCTTTAGTCAATCAAACAATAGCTTTTAATACCGACATTCTAATTGTTCTTGCGATTTGTGTTGCTATTGCACAGAGTTTCAAAAGAGCTACACGTGAACCAGTGTCGTTTCTAATAACTTTCTTTCTTTGCATGACTGTCCTGAAATTTTTCTAAAGATTTTGTTTTTATAGGTAGGTACATTTAGTGCAACCCCAGTACAAATTGCAGCTGTCCTGTTGATCCATTTGCAAAAAGCTCTCGTGCCCGTTTTCCCAGCAAAAAATTGCAGATGTCCCGTTTTCCCGTTTGTAAGAAATTTAACCTGTAGCGAAAATTTGCAGCTGATTCCTTTTCTATTTGCCCGAAACAAACCAGTCTCGTTTTCCAGGCGTAAATTGCTGCTGTTCCGTTTTTCCAATTGTCCAAAACAAACCTGTTCCGTTTTCCCGTTTTCCCAGCGAAACTTTGCAGGTGTCCCGTTTTCAATTTGGCCCAAAACGCAGCTGCCGCACTTTCCCACCGAAAAATTGCAGCTGTCCCGTTTTCCCATTTACCCGAAACAGGTCTGTCCAATTGTTCTGTTTCCCAGCGAAAATTTGCAGCTGTCCCGTTCTCCCATTTGCTCGAAACAAACCTGTTTCATTGTCCCATTTCCCAGCAAAAATTTGTAGCGGTCCCGTTCTCCCATTTGCCCGAAACAAACCTGTCCCATTGTCCCTTTTTCCCTGCGCAAATTTGCAGCTGTCCCGTTTTCCCATTTGCCCAAAACAAACCTGTTTAATTGTCCCATTTCACAGGGAAAATTTGTAGCGGTTCCGTTTTCCTATTTGCCTGAAACAAACTTGTCCGTTGTCCCGTTTTTTTCAGCGAAAATTTGCAGCTCTCCTATTTTCTTATTTGCCGAAACAAACCTGTCCCGTTTCCCCGTTTTCCCAGCGAAAAATTTCAGCTGTCCTGTTTTCCTATTTGCCCGAAACAGGCATGTAACATTTTCTCATCAGCCCGTATGTGTCGGCAACAGTATATAAATTTGCACCTATTTGCTTCTGTTCTTGCTGTCCCGCGGGAAAATGGGACGCCCGTAAAAGTAACATTCAGTGTTTGGGTAAACATCGAATCTTCAATATTAATGAACAAAACATATTCCGACTGTCTGCCATATTTACAATCTGATCCCCGAATCAAAATCAAACGGTTTGCGACACCGGCTCGCTGATGTTGAATAACACGTTAAGCGGTTTGAGCCGAATTATGCTTTTCTTGTTGCAGCCTAGTTTTGTGAAAAGTATATCATGCATGTTTTGTTGCGGGACACGCCAAACGAAACATACTCTAGAAAATGGCATATACAACTCACCTACGATTAATTTAGGCAACCAGCATTTTCGTCTAGTTTGCAAACTTATTCTTTAGTTGTTCGGGGTAGCAATATGAGTCTTGCAATATTCTGAAAAGTTGACACTGTCAGTATGCTTATTTACTTAGCTAGGACTGATTATTTTTATCTAGTAAAATTGAGGGTACATATTTTTAAATATATAGCAAATATCATCAGTTGTCAGTTATTAATAGGTTTTCAAACTCACTAACGATTGCAGTTGTTGAAGTCAAATTTATCACAAGAGTAGAGCAAACTATATGCGGAAAATGTGCTGAATTTTGTGCTTCAGCAGTCACTGGTTCGAAAGTTATATGGCATATCACGAGCTGGTGATATGTGCTACATACATCTGAGAATACGGGCCCAGTGTCCAGGTTATACTTAAGTCGTTAGATAATAAGAAGAAAATGAAAATGGAGAGCTGTAACGTCGACGGCTCAAGTGAAAACCAGGTAGATTTGTTGCAACAAAATTGAGTGGGGCAAGACGTTTTTTTATTAGATTAGTTTTTAACTATTGGATATTTGTAAGCACGTGTTGTCTATCATCACAATTGAAAGTGTTGTGTGCTTACCGGTAAGCCGAATATAAATGCAGCTGTTTTCAAAAATGTGTACTGATTAAGAGCAGTTAGAAACGCCTAATTTTACTTGCCGGGTGGTTGGTGGGAACTAAACATCATTATCATTACCTAAGTGTATCAGTAATGGAAATAAAATAAACTCGTGCCTAGCGACACCTGTTTCCGCGCTTCAAACTTCTTTTTCACATTTTATTGAAAAACTTAACAATTTAGACACAAAAATAGCAAGCCACAAAGTACAATATGCTGCGTTTTTCACAAAGCACATACGTGTCTTAATTGTTCAGGGCGAAGAGTTTACTATATAGTCTAACCTTAAACATTAAATATAATCTAATAGCATGAACCAAAGTACACACATCATTACATATCGCGATCATATTCTAAAAACTGTTAAGAACTAATTTGGTAAAAGGTTTGCAAAATTTCGAATCCTGTAAGGTTTATCAAGGATAAAGTGACATGGAAGAGCTTAGGTATACCGATGTCCTTAGGAGTATAGCTAACAAAATTATCAAAGTTAACAATATTATTGAGTACACTATTTATAGCACATAACATATTAGATTATAGTGTAACCGTCTAAGGTTACGAGCCATCAGTTCGTATTCTGTTTACCTGTCATACCCTTATTAGGAAAACCTAACCTAGCAAATAATCTTCGCTCAAGATATCTTTAGACACATTAGCTCCATGTTTTTATATCGTTCTATTTCAATGTGTATTCCGCTTTTAGATTTTTATCTCGATTGTCGAATGTTATATTTCTCATATAAATTCAAAACCACTTAGCTACAATATGCTATTCCTTGTATCACTTAAGTATATATGTTTAATATATTATATATTGAAGTAATTATTCTGACGAACTGACAGAAATGTTTGCTATTTTTGTTTTCACAAGTTTAAACAATTTCTGAGCCATATCAGTTGGTAGCATATACGGCCGAAGTGAAAAGTTATAGGTACCAAACCAAGTCATGGTTTTGGTTTGTGAACTTATCATCTTATATGCCGATTCAATCTAATCTTCTGTATTATCATCCAGACCACCTCGGTGTGGCCAGAGTCACAGTAACGTATTACTCTTCACCTCGACTTTTTATATTTTCTCATATTGATGCCCCCTCTAGTTTCAGAGTGAAGGTATCGAAATTCTAAATTGTCGTTGCCTTAAAATTACACATCATAATGGCTAAAACGAACAAAGCAACATTAAGCTTATTACATATGAATTGTAAATAGGCAGAATGACTTGTGACTCGTAATTTGGTTCAAATTGTAAAGTATAAAATAGCCCCAAGTTTAAGCTGGGGGAATGTATCCGCTTACTGATGTGTTGCCGCCATGATCAACCTGGTGGAAAGCCCCCACAGAAAATGGGAATAGGGCGAGGTCAGATCATTGACCTGCTTTTTTGTATATACGAATGTACGTAATAAGTTTTAACGTATATTTTTTCATATTGCTCACCATGGCTTGTATTTGATTAAATTATATATAGTAATTGCACAATATTACGAATATATATCACAATATCGCCTAAATGGTTGTGTTTTTATCAAATTCTGACGTTCTTTCGAATCTGTCCAGCTCCGAAGTTACAACAGGTACTGCTGAGCAGAACAGTTCATACGCAACTGGATGGTCGTCATGGATGTGGCTCCATCGCTCCAGCGATTCAGACTATTCGATGCCGATGAACGGACAAACTGGTTGTGGCCTTATTTTACTCACAGTGGCTTGGTTCCAGGTTTGGGCTGCGGTCCTAGCTCATGTTCTACCGTTGCCGGCGTCAGTAAGACGCGAGCCTCGCGATGATTTTCGTGTCTTTCGTTGGCGTAATTTGGTTGTGTCTTGTAGCCATGCAGTCATTACGGGAGTATGGACTTTTAGTTGGTGAGTAGGAATTGACAGACAAGTGAAATCTACTAACATTTTATTTGGCGTAATGATTATGGGACGTCACAAGAATTACTTGAGTTTCGTTGTTTAATGCAGTGCGCCGACTGCAAACTAACTTATCGATATAGCATATTTTTGCGTATATATTTAAATTTATAATTTTTATTTCGGCAAGCAATGCGTTTTTCAATTTCAATGCCATTGCATTCTAACATGCTAAAAATTTATTGTTTGTTTTCAGTATATTTGTATACCGCGAAGAGATGTGGCAAGATTTAATGGGCGTTGTCAATTGGCCTTGTTATGGTGTGGCTTGTTTTACAACAGGTAAGCGATCAAAGCGCATTGTTATATAAGCTTAATAAATAGTGGCTGGGTTGGTGGGATACGACTTACGTGCGTAATATTTTTACATATATAAGTGAAGATTTTACTTACATCACAAATTTTAACTTTAACATTTAGTCTGATGTGACTTAAGTTCGAAACCGATTTGAATTTTTCTTAAACCGACTTAAGTCATGTCTGTGTAACACAATCATTGGCATATGTGAAATGGTAAGTTTTTAAATTTGTTTTGCATCCTGCTAGAAATTAAGATTATGGTAAAACGAAAGGAAGGCAATTCATTGATCGTAATGAAGAATAAAGATTAGGCAGTTTGCTCATAGGTTGGAATAAAGTGACAAGTTTAGTTAAGGCCATCGCATGCATTTCGATAAACTGGATTTGCCGAAATTGCGCATCATTTGAATAGCACTCACCGTAGTTAGAGCTAAGCACATATGTTTTGTTTCAATAATACGTATGTAGTAAGATATATTTTATTATTATTTTTCTCAGCATATCACCCGTGCAGCCCTCTGTGTCAACTCATTTTTAATCACAAATTGTTGTGCAAAAAGTTTTTACTTATGCTCTGCTAGTTAATCACCTGGTTTCGATATTCACGGGGCCGACAGTTACATACCTATACGTACTTACAGCTCTTACACACCTGGATTCTTTCAAATGCCGCTCATCAGATTATTTTTGGTGTATTAATTAAGGTCTCACGTTCGCAATTTTGGACCAATTTCAGTGTAGTAAACCTGACGTGTGTGCAGTGTCAAACTTTTGATATGTAGAAAGTTTCGTGCCTCGTATGTGTTTTGGTATGCAGCAAAACTTTTCAAATACACGTATTTGCTTCATGTTTGCAGTTGGTTAGTATCGTTAAGATTTGTGGGTGTGTGACTTTTGTAGATTTTTGTGGTGCATTGCTTATAGAATGCTTGACGTCTCTGTGGAGTGGTTTTGTATCCTGGTAATACAGGTGTGTATTGAATTAGATATTAAGTTCAAAATTAACAATGGAGATTCAATGATTATTGATTGGCTGTGTTGGTTTTGTGAATGTTTGTGCAAGCATTTGAAACAGTCAACCAACCGTCCGGCATCGATAAAATCGTCGTCAGGTGTTAGTATTCTAACTTACTGGATGGAACTTGACATACATAATCCATATTCGGTTTCGGGATTCTATTTCACACCGCAACCGGGTATTAATTTTAACCAGTGCTGTGCGCAAAATTGCATATATATTAGAGTTTCCCCGGGGCAAGGTTTTTACCGGGGCCGGAGCTGGACCCATGGCCTCGCGGCCGCGATCAGACCGGGGCCAAGTTAGAAGACGTAAAGATAACTGAAAACATGAGCGACGATATGCGATATATACGTACATAGGGTGCCACAGAAATTACAATATACTGGAACCGGGATTTGAAAAAATTACCGAAAACGGAACCGGAAAATGAAGAATACATGACTAATTTTCTTTTAGAAATAATTTCCATTACCGAATTACTGGTGGGCATTTTAGAAAAACTGCGAAAGATGACGTAAGCGAATTTTCAGCACTTTAATCATCAAGTTTAGCGAACACATAACAGAAACAGTTTATTAACAAAATTGAAGTAATTGGAAAAGCACTCATGTTGAAATAACTTTTTAAGGATAAAGTTTTCAATATTTAAACGTTTAGGCATAATTTTCCACAAAGCCGTAAAAATTCCGGTTCCTGCATCATAGAATGCAGTAACAGGAATTAAATTTTCACAGGAATGCCGGCCTCGTCGACGACGTTAATATAGTGGGAAGACCAATGGTAGTCTGCGCCTTTTTTCAAGACATGTATGTGTATAGTCGACTAAATATGTTGGGCACTGTACCAAAATTCTATCCGCAAACCAATGGCAACATCGATCGAGCTCTTAAAAGCAACATACGGTTTCCTTCGGTTTTAGTCATGAGCTAGAAACACCAGCTCACCATGCTAGGGGGTTAAAAAATTTTCAGGATAAGCATACAATGGTTTTTGATGATTTACAAACAAGGTTGAAAATTTGTTTGCCAAAACTTTTCCAGGGGACGTAGGCTGAGCCCAAACTGGTTCCGGGTCTGGCTAGAAAATCATTGCCCTCGACCGTTTGTATTAATTCCGGTGGTATAGATCGTGGAAACGAACGAAAAATATTTATTTACCTTTGTAACTAAAAATTCGTAATGATGTGTGAACTGTTCTGAACCTAATGTTGGACGACAAGTTGTCGGGTCGACGAGTTGTCGGGGACAATGTCTTGCGACGAATTGTCGTATACACTGTACAGTAATTTCTGTAAGAATCGTATATACCAGTCGTAATGAGACTTCATGTGCTGAGCTAACCTCAAACCCACTTAAGCAATTAAGCTAATATGCAAATTACTTACTAGCTAGCTATTTATTTATCGGTTTTGGAGGTTTGTAAACAATTTATTCAGATTCTTTGCACTCAAAAACGCTTTATTGCTGAAATCAGATTCCTTGTAGCCCTAATAATTAGTCAAATATTGTAAAAAGTCCTAATTTAGGTTTATCAATTATGCTAATATGCAAATTAGCTATTAGCTAAGTATACAGTTATCGGAGTTGAAGGTTTGTAGACAATTTATTCAGATTTCTCGCACCCAGAGATTCTTTATTGCTGAAATTAGATTACTTGTTACCCTAATAACCAGTGAAACATTGTAAAAACGCCTAATTTAGGCTTATCAATTATGCTTATTTGCAAATTATCTATTAGCTAACTAGTCAATTATCGGTTTTAGACGTTTGTAAACAATTTATTCAGATTGCTTGCACCAAAAAACCTTCAGTAAACCGTAATAATTATTGAAATAATTTAAAAAGTCCTACTTTTGTCTTGTCAATTAAGCTAATATGCAAATTAGCTATTAGCTAACTATTCATTTGTCGGTTTTGAATATTTTTAGATAATTTATTCAGATACCTCGCGCCCAATATCCCTACAGTACTGAAATTACATTCTTGTAATCCTAATAATTAGTCAGAATTGTAAAATGTCCTAATTTAGGTTTATCAATTATGCTAATATGCAAATTAGGTAGCTATTAGCTAACTACTCAATTATCGATGATGAAAGTTTGTATTGGTGAAATTAGATTGCTTGTAACCCTAATAATCAGTGGAATATTGCAAAATGTTCTAATTTAGGTTTATCAATTATGCTAATATGCAAAATTAGCTATTAACTAACTATTCAATTGTCGGCTTTGAAGTATTGTAGATAATTTATTCAGATACCTCGCACCCAATATCCCTATAGTACTGAAATTACATTCTTGTAACCCTAATAATGAGTGAAATATCTTAAAAGTCCCAATTTAGGCTTAACCAATTATGCGAATTAGCCTGTAGCTAATAAATGGCTTGAAATTGTAAACCGCCAATGCGAGGATAACATTCCAAAATGACAGGCTTTTAAACAAGGACGTTTATCAAAATCCGTTCAGCGGTCGTGACATTTTTTCGGACGGATGGACGGACATCCACCTTTCGACCCCCGTGCACAAAATATAAAACGCTCTGCGAAACTGGTCCCGGTTATACCCCGGGCTTCTCTAATATGTATTGAGTTTGGCTCAAGGTGACAGAACTAATAAGTATTTAGTGATTAATGATATGGAGATATTTTAATATGGTTGTGGTTGATGAAAATCTGTCAGTCATACACCGCATCCGCTGGGCGATGTGCACAAGAGCCAGGGGTTTATTTTATCAAACGAGATTGCGTAAACTTAGTTTTGTTGTTGTGTGTTTTAGGTTATTTCATTTATGACACACTCGATATAGTAATGTTTGGACGCATCAAAGAAAAATGGGAAGTGTTGACGCACCATATGGCGGTAAGTCAGATGAAGTATTCATTTTAGATGATTTGACGAATCTCTTGCTCGTAGATTAATACATTTTCATGCTATTAAATTAGGTAATAGACGTTTTAATATAGGTATGTGCTTTAAACTGCATATATTTTGCGTTCATCCTCAACGATACTATATAGTGAACACGGTGCAACCGGAATTACAATTTACCGGAACCGGAACCGGAATTTGAAAATTTTACCGAAACCGGAACCGGAAAGTGAAAAATGCATTTCACCAAAAATTTCATTTTAATCGTATTTTTTGCTCTATTATTTGTGAAACAACCTTAGTCGAACTTAGGTATTTATTTTATTTGTTGTATTTTAGATTTTTAGATGTTGGTCGTCGACTGAAGTGAAATCCACCATTAATGGCTTATATTCATCTGGTAAAAATTTACCGGAACCGGAACCGGAAGGTGAAAAAATACCGGAACCGGAATTCCGGTTGCACCCTAATAGTGAAATATGTGTCATTGACGGAAATAGCAGGTTTCAATAGTAATAAAAATATTTTGTTCATCCGAACTTAGAAAATCAGTTATCAATTTTACCAAATATTGACACCCCTGTTTGGGTTTCCTTCCCAAGGATATTGGTATATAACTATTATAAATCTAGCAAAATGCTTGTTGTTTAAGTATAGTTTGTTGTATTCTACTTTAGGTGCTGCTTGTTAAATTACACTTTTATTCCCCCACAAGGGAAAACTGTCCCTCACATAGAAAAAATTTTGTTTTATTCAGTTCCTAGGGGGCTGTTGCCGCTCCTGAACCCCCGCAAGTTTAGCGAACTGTACGCAGCAGTTGGGCTTGTCCATCAAACGCCATACTAAGCAATTCCAAAAACCCTCCGTATTTCAGTTGTTGGGGTAGGTGGAAGTAAAAAACTGCCTGTTTAATTTATCCACACTAATGCTAATTCAATAGACGTCACAAGCCCCAAACATTACTGTTAACGCGTTTATTGAGGGGTGGCGTCACGGCCGGACTAGCCACCCCCAAATCCGCCATTTGGGGCGACCCCACCCTAACCGGTTGAAACAAAAACCGCTCAAGTTTTAAAATACGACGGGCTTCTCGATCGCTTCGGTCGCGAGTTTGGGAGCCCCCACCCTGGAATATAGAGGGAGCCTTTACCCTTGTCTGCTACGGCAGTGGTATGGCGTGCAAGACGCACTGTTTATTTGTCAGTCTGTCAGTGTCATATTCAAGAAAATATTTTAAAACCACCACCAGTTTTCGGAATTATATAATGCGACATCTACAGATGAACCATACACATGCTCAGGCATAAGTAAATGTTTTCCTAGCTTAAGCGTAAATGTGGGAAGTAAGTATACAGAGGCCCATGCACCACTTAGACCTAACGGCCTTCACATATTAAATTGTAGCCCCAATTCTTCGTAAACCTTCGTTTTTTTCTGTGCATTATACATTGACCTGTTGTGTAGTTTTTGCAAATCAAACTATTTTAACTTAAAACTGTACAAAGTATATGTTTTTTTTGTCCACAAACGCGCGGTGATGATTAATATTCCGCTGTACGCACACAGTATAAACGATTTCGTAACGTTTTTGCATTGCCAAACAAGTAGACACTGACGGAGCCAAGTGGGGCCCACTGATGCTTAGCCCTGTCCACAGGGATCGAGAGAAGATTTTTGTATTTAGGTTTAGCACTAAAAATGCGTTTGGATTCTCGCTCCCTTCGTTCGCGAATTTTTTTTCACAGGTATGTATAGGACAGCTTCCCCCAATCAGAAATTTCTGGATTCGCCGCTGCAAATAGTTGTGCATAACATTGTCATCAAGTTGTTTTCGGTATAAAACCATAGTCAATGGGTACGCAACGTATAAGAACAAAAGTACGAATATCAACGCTGTTTATCGATAGACGTGCTGAATTACTGTCTGAATAAGTGACAGTACTCATTGATGGTGTACACTCAAAAATTTAGGGGCCTCAAAAAATTGGTGGCTTTTTCGAGCAATATTTTTTAGCCCTGCTTGTAAGTTTGTTAAATTAATTCATCAAATGCCGCTGTTTTCTAACGCTGGTTACGGTCCTGGTGTAAATTTGAAACCATCAAATCATCGTAATAGATCCCGGACAAGACAAAACATGAATCTTGTTAGTAAATGTGGTTAAATTTTGACTTCTCGCTTCAACCATAACGACCTCGACTGGGTAGATTGTCACCGTCAAAGTGCTAATGTTTAGACAGTGGTATGTAGCATTGCTTACATAATTATTGTAGGAAAATATATGTTTTGCTGATTGGTAATTTAGGTTGTTGACACTTAGCCTAGCATTAAGGCTTATGCTCGAACGCCTTTGACAAAGGATTGGGTACGCCTTTTCCTGAACCTAATTCTAAGTCTGAGTATGACATTAGTATATACAGACGTGAACCTGTGAGCATGGGCGTAGCCAGGATTTTGAGCAGGTTGCGTCCTACTAAAATTTCGAAGGCGTTTCTTGTAGTGCACATCGGGACCGTATATGAAAATTGTTATACAAAGTATTACGGGGGTTCGACATCTTACACTCCCGCTGGCTACGCCACCCTTCCTGTTGGTTAAATTGCACAGGAGTCGTTATATCGATACGTATTCGTCAGGGTGCAACCGGAATTCCGGTTCCGGCATTCTTTCACCTTCCGGTTCCGATTCCGGTAAATTTTTACCGGATTTAAAAATTCCGGTATTATAATTTGGCCGTTTTCTTAACTTTGCAAATTTTTAAGAATCTCTTTTGAGAGCCACTTGTACTCCGAATATAAGCCATCGATGGTGGATTTCACTTCAGTCGATGATGAAAATCTAAAATGCAACAAATATAATAAATACCTATGTTCGACTAAGGTTGTTTCATAAGTAATAGAGAAAAATAATATTAAAATGAAATTTTTGGTGAAATGCATTTTTCACTTTCCGGTTCCGGTAAAATTTTCAAATTCCGGTTCCGGTAAATTGTAATTCCGGTTGCACCCTGGTATTCGTAGTAAAAATTATTTACGTTCAGTTGTTTTGGCGTCGTTAATGGCTACATATTATAGCTGGAACTTGCAAACAAAATGTGAAAATATTTTATTGATTATTGCAAAGTTGTGTCTCCTGTTCATGTTTAGTATAATTGTGGTAATTAGTTCTGGTCTAGTTGTTGCCCGATGTTGTGGTTTGTTGCGTTTGTTTGTTTGTCATCAAGTGATAGAGGTATGTAGTATTTACCAAACTAAATAGAACAATATTAGTTAGTGTCGGTATACTTTTTAAACATTCAATCATAGTGAGACGTTTGATTGAGGGATTCATAGATAACTAAAGCCCTATTCACACGTACAAGTTTTGACAGCTAAAACTTGCACGTGCAACTTGCATGCGCAAGTTTGGTCACAAAGCAGCTTTGATGTTCTTGCAGCTGCAAATTATACACTGGAGTTCATGCTATTTTATTTAATTCGCACCTGTGAACGCTGTTGAAAGTCACTTGAATTTCTTGCACCTGCAGTTTGATTGGTCAATCAGAATGTTTCTTTGAAAATACTTGCAGCTGCAACTATTTCGTATAAGTTGCAGCTGCGAGTTCTCGCTGCAAAAACTTGCACGTGAGAATGGGGCTTATTACAACATTCTATACAACTGGATGTATACGTAATGTACTGTGTTTAGTATAATATGTGTGTTTGTATGTATGTTTGTCGATACGTAAACTAAACAAGTCTAGTTAAGTGCGAGTATTCCAACTAGTGGCACTAATGTAATTTAGTTTGTTATTTTAGCTGGTTCGTGTTTCGATAGATCGGAACTAGTGGTTTGGTTACCGGGAAATATGTATATAAATGTTGATGTTATCTGGTGGTGCTGAGCTGCCTATCTGTAGATGGCTAGTTGCCTGTACCAAGGGAAAAGATATCGATCGGAGGTATCAATGCATATTATATATATTTTTTGTAGTGAGGATCTAGGTCGGTACATTTAATAATGTGTAACAGGGTCGTTTAGAACGGGAGAAATACAGGAGCTTAAACAACAAAAGTAATATAGGGGTTATATTGCCGACTGAAACATGTGCAGGGACAAGAAAAAACACTTTTAGCGGCTGTATAATAACCTTCTAAATATACGTATGGATATAGTTCCGGACTAGTAAATTTGTAGCCGGAACTGGATGTCAACCGGATATTTGAGATCTATATAGATATGTGCATTGCTTGTGTATTTGAGTCGTACAAAAAATGAACTGTTGGCTAGATTTAACGGCACTGCCAGTTGTTGACTTTCCCAGAAATGCAATCGCAGCACAATATCTTATATTTCCATGTATATATAAGGTTTATTTTCGGCGATTGTCAAGATTTATATGCTATACGAATGAAATAGACTTAATGTCTATCGTAATTTTTTGGTAAAATAAATTAATTTCCACCGACCAAAATTTAATACGGAAATTTAGAATTCCGGTAAAAATTTACCGGAACAGGGCTTAGGCCTAGAAATATGCTTATACTACTGTTCCGGCCCTGTTCTATACATTGGCCAATACGGAAATAAATGGAAGTGTTTTATGTTACACTTAATTTGTCAGCGAATTAGTTGGCTGATCGATTTATACCAACATTTCTGTCTGCGGCTGCATTACAACTTGTTTCAAGAAAACTCATCGAAAATTGTAAAAATTGAATTAAAGACAATTTGAAGTTTTTATTTCTGTTTTGCCTCAAGGAAAACTTTTTCAGACGATGCTGTGCATTTAGTGTGATAATGTGAATAAATTTTTGAAATTCACAGATAGTCAGTCTTGTAACCGTGAAATGATTGATGAGAGGTGCGATAACAGTAGCCGAGAGGACAAGAAAGAAAGTTTTTCTAACGTAAAGAATCTCGTGTAATACTGTCGAAAGAATTTCAAGCTAGGAGAAGCAACGATGATTGTAAAGGCAAAGGCATATGTACCTCCTTCCCCGACCCTTTGACCCAATAGTTGCGACCGTGGATATTTGTGCGTACGGCCATGTGCAACGCATTCATAACAACACAACATCAATAATTTTGGGAAGGCTAACAACTGAAACAGGACTCGCGTTTTGCTCGCTTGAAAAATTTGCTATTTTTTGCAGTTTGTCTTTTGATAAAATGTAAAAAAATGCAATGCTACGTATTTATAAAAAATTGTTTTTTACAACTCTTATAAAACTATTAATGTACCTATGCAGTAGGGATCACCTCTTTTTGTGTACGAATATATATTCCTTCTATTATTTCGTATTGTGATAACTGGGACAGGATGCAACCGGAATTACAATTTACCAGAACCGGAAAGTGAAAAATGCATTTCACCAAATATGTCGTTTTAATCTTATTTTTTGCTCTATTATTTATGAAATAACCTTAGTCGAACATAGTTATTTATTTTATTTGGTGTATTTTAGATTTTCATCATCGACTGAAGTGAAATCCCCATCAATGGCTTTTATTCGGACTACAAGTTGCTTTCAAAAGAGATTCTTAAAATTTAGCGAAGTTAAGAAAACGGCCAGATTATAATACCGGAACTTTTAACTCCCGTAAAAATTTACCGGAACCGGAACCGGAAGGTGAAAAAATGCCGGAACCGGAATTCCGGTTGCACCCTGAACTGGGAATATTTGTGGTTAATTGAAACCAGATAAAAAGACAAAATTAAAGTAAAACATGGCTTATGGATATGCTATCCGTACCTCAGCATGTAATGCCGGAATACATTGGAAATGAAATATACACATATATACGTAAAATGGTTTGAATTGCTATATAATGGAACTTTTCCGTTTACCGCGACATTCGATAGTCGGTAGGTTCATAGAAAGTTTTTTTTACTTCTTCTTCTTCTTCACATAAAGTCTCCATCACCACACAAAGCGAACGTGTGTTTAGGCCTAAGACCAAACCCAACAAGTATCGTTTATAATTATACTGCATTTCGAAATCGCCGTCTGATGACGACTAATTTTGACCAAATGATAACCAAAACCGGAACCGCATATCGAAGGGTTTACAGCTGGCGGTTGCGTTCTGTTGATGCGATATGACTACAGGAATATATGAAATATACATTTTTTTTGGAAGTTTTTCTTAATTGTGTTATAAAAATTTTATTAAACCATTATTTTGTAATAGCAAATTTGTGTGTCCAATTTGGACAATTTTTGTTTTTATTGTACGTATACCGAAAAAAATGTAAAATATTTGTGACGTTTTGTGTAGGGAAGATATCGCAACATTTTTTTTTGCTGCGGACAGATATCGTTATTTTTAATGAGGCCAAGGCTCGCTTGGTCTGACTATCAACTTTTCGAAAAATGGTAGCTAAAAATTTCAGTTGTTTTGGTTCGAGCCATTAAGAAAGATGCTTACACATTGTTTACAATATTTGTATCGGTTGCCAGAGTGCAATCGCATACTAAAACATATAGAATTCGGGTTGAAGGTCCATTTTTTTGCTGCAACCGGAAATGCGGTTGCACAATGCCGAGCACCAAATTAGCTCGAGACAAGCTCGTATTGAATATATCAATAGTAAAATTTTTTGAACTTACGTATATATAAGGATTCACAATAGTTAAACAGTTTATATACATTTGTGTTGGCTGTGCTAGGATGGGATCCTTTATGGAATATTGGCTGGGTTTCCTCAATATTACTACAGTATTCACTTAAGTTACACTTATGTAATTACTTAAGTTACCGACTTAAGTAAATACTTAACTTATTGAGCAATTACAAATAAACGACAGATGCGAGAAACGATCATAACACAAAAGCTATAGTTTTACTTTATATTAATGAGGTATCACGAGTTAACTTGAACTATTACTCTGTAATTTATCAAATTTAGTCTCTGTAATTTATCAAATTTAGTCCGTGACTGAAGTATTTACTTAACTCAAGTACGCTTTTAAAAACGACAAAATGGCTAGCACATAGTTAAGTACTAAGTCATGCGTAAGTAGGGTTTCAGAAACCCAGCCAATATCTAGTATTTATCTAATGTTAACCACCTAGCTCCTGCATGTATTGAACACTGTGGTATGTGAAAAATTTTTGACATTTCTATATGAATCACAAACCACGTACGCAAGCGTATAATAATTAGCAGCTTGAAAGAAATGTTACGTGAGGACCGACGAACTATAAATTTCCAAAAACAATGAATTGTTGTCAGCTGACAGATTTTGAGTATTATATATAGGAAGAGTCGTGCGTATAAGCCCTGGGCCGTACACCACCTATATTAATTGCCAAAAAATAACCCGCTCTTACGGGCTCCAGTGTCGTGTTGAGGTGGCTGTTAGCCTCCTAAATGTGCGTTTTGCGCGATTAAACAATTTTCGAGACTCAAAACTAACCAAAGGCCCCGTCTTAGAATCGTGATCCTATGACGATATTTCTATTGAGACTTCATTAATCAATACTCTTAGCGCCGATAGAAATTTTGAATTAACGTTGGCTTTGAGCATTTTTATGAAATATAGAATTTTATACATCGTGTTATACAAACAGGGGAGTTTCGACAGGAACTAAATTTCGTTGGAAACATGGACATGAATTAAAAACGAGATGAAAGGAATTCATTTTAACTAGCAATTGGGCAATATAAAATTTTTTAATGTGTCAACGGTTTGGCGCAATACGGTAAAAAATTCTTGTTCCTACATTTTACAATGTCGAAACAGGGACATGAATCGCTTGTTTGCGGGAATTGCGTTGGAACGGTGGCTTATAGCGACCTTAAATTAGAGTTGTTTCCGGGTCTGAGGTCAGGTTTAGATATTCCGCTTATTTGGATTATTTTCACTGAAAATTTCGGGGTCCTGGTATTCATTTTTAAATGTTGCAAGCGAAATTCCGATTAGAAGTCCTATTCAAAACGAGTTCCGATTCCGTTTGTACAATCAATCGGAATTGGGACATTTTAATTTTAGGCCTATTTATTGAGATATGTTTCGTAAACATTCTGCATCATTGATCTATTAAATTGTTTTCGATGTGTTAACTTATCAATAACTGATTGTAGTTTAGGTTTACACAACCAACAAATGATTTGCCAATTTGTTCATGCGACGTTTTTGAGAACTGTTGCCAGCCAACAGACTCCTTAAACCAATGTTATATTTGTTAATAAAAATTATGTATATAGTCACAAAATTTGAAGTTACGATTCCGATTCTGGTATAATCCAATTACGCTTTGAACGCTAGTTGCAACTCTTCGACTTGAATTCGGATATTCCGGATATTCTCGTGGAAAAATTCCGTGTCCGGGTATTTATACTTAAATGACACAACTCTGAAAAACAATGTCTTAGGCTGTGGATGCTGCTTTTGTTGCCAACAAAAGCAGTAGATAAGGGTTTAACATTTTGTTTATGTGGGTGATAATTTTGGCAATTGTGTTCTTTTGTTTATCGCTATTTGATTAATATTTGTCTACCAGATAGCAGGTATGACTGACAATATATGTGAAATTTCATAACTGCTATACTTCTTGGCGGAAACACTTAAAGCATGCTCGTGATTGTTTTTAAATTCCTAGGAAACAAAGGTGAAAAACGTTTTAGGATAATTATAATGTTAGGTGTGGATTGAGGAAAAATTTAAAGCGTTACAAATCGGGAAGTACCGAACACACAAAAACGCGAAAAATATTAGATGAGGGACCATAAAGACGTAAAGAAGCGGTATAAACTAGCTCGATAGCATCAGCAAGTAGTAGCTGAGATGGATACTGTGACGTTGACGTATACACTCGACTGACGTTGTCAGTGCGGAAGTGTTTCATTTTTCATTTGGCAAAATATCTTTGATTAATACGACAATGGTTCACAGGCATCGAAGAATCCCCTGGGTCCGTAACTCAATGTAATGAGATGACGTCAAAATCTTCACCGGAATAGTCGTAATAACAATTAAATACAAAATTATACAGGAAGTTTGAAGCCAAGATACTCGGTTGCTTTTCACGGATGTAAATTTTGTTGCAAAAATGTGGTCATTAGAAGATATATATTGTTGGCGATATGTTTAGTTTGTGCAGTCACTATCTGTTTGGAAATGAGATTAGTACTTATCTGAATTGAAATTTAGGTGGCTGTTTTCTGGCTTACTTTTTTGTCCGTTTATAAAATGCAACAGGAGAAAATTAGAAATGAATCTTTTTTCTGAATGGAATATTTTGATAAGTTGTTCACTTCCCCCACCCGCATATAATGATGGCATGATTAATAAAATAAGCTTCGATTTTAGGGTTAAGATTTGGCTTATGCTAATGTTTAAAAAATTTCGCTTTTTATCGAATTAAACATTAGTATGCGGAAAGTGAACAAGTACCGAATTTTCGCAAGCTTAAAAATATCATAAAATGTAAATAAAAGAGTTTCAAGTATTAGAAATTTAATTGACTATAAAAAATGTGAAGATTGAAATTTTAATGTAAATGTGTTACATATATGTATTTGTGTGCTAAACATTGGCGTGTTGGGTATACATCAAGTGACTGCATGTTAACTCTAACCTAGTTATATATGTAGACTGTTACTTCCATTTTTTGCGTTATGTATATACTCTAAAGTATATACTTTCAATACACTACATTTAGTTTAGCAATGCGTTTTCTTCTTAATGCTATAACAGTAAACAAAAGTATGCTCGGGAGATAAATTTGTTTGAGTTCTATTATATAAAACTTAAAAAATGAAATAGGGGTTATGTAGTGACAGCATTTAGAGTTTGATGGCAATTATAATTGCTAGTAAACGGAGTTGCACATATGTGCAACTGGACTAAGGCTTCCTCGGCCCTAGACTAAATTGTTGCTTGGGCCCTCAAATAAATTTAAGTGTGCGAAATTAAAATAACTGCTTTTTGAAAAGCTGTAGTTGTTTGCAGATGCAGTGGCGGATCCAGCATCTCACAATGGGGGGGGGCAAAATTTCAACGGTATTAATAAACATATTTTTTACCCACACACAGACCAAGACTATTGTCACAAAACTGACTTCTTTACGTTGGTTCAAGAGATAAATCACAAATAAAACTAACGCATCAACGCGATTTAGATCTAAACAACAGGGTGGCAACATAAGTTCAGATTTGATTTCAAACAGACACAAATTTAAAGGCTCGGATTCGGAAGCCAATTCAGTTTTGAACAGCTTCAGTTCCATCTGTTTCTGTTTTTGAGTGAGTTAAAACTACTATTATCGGCACAACGAAGAACAAAAATTGACAGTACATAATTTTTGTCGAGATCTTGTTGGGGGGCCACGGCCGGGGTGGCCACCCCATGGATCCGCCATTGTGCAGATGTATAAAACACATCCGAAACAATAGATATTCTCAATGCATACTGTCTCAGTTTGCGTACGTCACGTAAACAAAAATCTGTTGGAACGCTGCCCAAAATACGTATGTGGGGTGTTCCAGCTTTAATGAATCGATTACAATACTAGAAAAATTTTACTTTTGAATAATTGAAGAGATCGTGCTTACAAGATTGCAAAATGTGTGCCTAACGTGCTATTTAAATAATTACTCTAGTTTGCAGGCGTCAACAGGATACCAACAATACGTATCGGAGCCGCATATTTTAGTAATACATATTTCAACGAAACGTTAAACATAATCACATTAATTTAATACTGCCTGGTACCTGTCGTGGTGGTATTGTATTACACGTAATGAGTCAAGCTCGGACCCACTTACTGACAATAAGCTCAAATGCAATAATGGAAATAGTTAATATGCTAATTAGACATTGGCTGGGTTGCTGAAACCCTACTTAAGTACGACTTAGTACTCAAGTGCCTGCTAAGTAATTACTTAACCATTTTGTCGTTTTTAAAAGTATAAGACTTAAGTCGCTGGCTAAATTTGATGTATTACAGATTAACAGCTCAGGCATACTAACATTGGTCTAACTGAAACTGTAGAGTCATTGTACCTTCTTAATATAAACCAGAACTATTGCTTTTTTGTTATGACAATGGCTCACATTTGGCGTTTATCTGTTTTTGTTCGAAAAGTTAAGTATTTACTTAAGTCGGCGACTTAAGCAATTACTTAAGTATAACTTAAGTAAATTCTTAAGTAAGATTTCAGAAACTCAGCCAGTATGTTACTAAATTGCAAATATAGAAAATTTTAAGCGACATAATACAACTGCAAAACCAATGTTTATAGAAATAAATGCACTCAAATATTGTGTTGGCATATGTATCATGCTAATTAACGTGTAGCTAATTAATTTTTAAGTGTTCCAATTTCTAAACGCTATCTTTAAATTTCCTACCCAAAAACAAATATCCTATTTAAGTTCGTCGTGCCCAAAACTCTTCAATACTGAAATTGGGTATTTTGCTGCATCTAAGAGAAGATGTATATACGAACATATACTTATGGAGTGCAAACACTTTGCTGTAGCAGAATATATATCCCCGCGTTGCAATTTGTGTCGTACCATCTATATATATATGTTGGGTTAACGGTGGTAAACGCTATGAATTGTTTAGTATTTTTTCTTTATTTGTTATCCCGTTTATGTTTCAGATTATCGTGTCCGCGATGTATACAATCACTAATATACACTGTATTGGCTATCACGTGATTGCAATGAGTATAGAGGTCAGTGAGATGATACCATTGTTTAGCAGATTCGGTTACAAATTCGCTTTACTTTGCCGTGACCACAAACTGTTGATGTTCGGCCAAAAAATCATGTACTGATTTAGTTTAGTTCATTGTGCTGTTTTTGTGAAGGCATAATTTGAATTCTAACAAGCAGGTGATTGTTAGCGCGTTGCATCGAGGATTTAACCCTTTCACTCATAGAGTATACTATGAGCAACTAAATACAATAATGTACGAGCAATACACAGACAGTGAGCAGTGTTGAACATTTATAACATATATGCGCAGTGCAAAATCTCCACAAGACGTGATAGCCTAATAGGGCTCGAGCGTCAAGCTCATATAGCTCAGTGGTCATCGTAAACGCCTCGCACCCGTGAGACTAGGGATCGAATCTTACCTTGAAATTACATCTCATATGAAATTGAGAATATTCATGTGAGAAAGGGTTAATCGAACGCAAAACTTATTTTTTTCGCTGGCCGGCGTTTGCTCACAAATGGTTAGATTTTGGATATTTTTGTAATATTTGTACTTACCATCATAATTATTTCACATTAAACTGGAAAATTTTATTTTTAGAGGTCCTCAAGTGATAAGGTATTCTAGGGGCTGCGAGCTGAGTCAATGCTGTTAATTTTATTGTTATCTGATCACTAGTTCACGTGTTGTGGACAAATAATTGATTTGGCGCCTTCTCAAACCGTTGGTAAAACAGTTATTTGATCATAACTTATACGTTAGTGATCAAATAGCAATAAACAGCATTCAACTCAAATCGCCGAGCTGCGCTGAATAGCGCAAAAATTGTTAACCTGTTGGCAACAATTTCTTTGTAAAAAAAATGGAAATAATTTTAAAAATTTAAATTTTGATGTGGAATGATCACAGTAGGTCATAAGAAGCTCAAACATGGAAAAATTTTCAAAGCCCGGCAACGGAAAACAGCTGTCATTTTGGTACACCAAATGATTTGTTCTTTTCGACTTTTACAATGTTATTGTCAAATAGTTCATACAGCCGCAGTTTTTTTTTCAAAACCTATTTCTAAACTAACTCGTGGCGCTGTACACAGTTAGAAAAATGGCTTCTTATTTCAGGCCAACACGGCATTCCTTCATGCGCGAAAAATGTTGCTAACGATAGGAAGACGTAGGCCGGATCCGGTGTTGAACGTTGTGATCGCGTTGAATATAGCAACGTTCGTCGTATTTCGATTCATTCCGTTGATTATCGAAACATACGCAATTGTGCTGCATTGGCGTGAGGTAAGTCTGTGTATTTTTTTATTTCGAGAGATGATGTTAGAATACCACCTTACCGAGTACAGCTTTTTTCATGGTAGGGGTTTTCCGTTAAGTATCTGTGAAGGTGGCGAAAAGTAGTACTTCAGAGCTGCCAACTCTAACAATGTTGTTTGTGGTCGATGTACCATTAATTTTATCTTAATTTAATAAAAACGATGCGCAGGAAAATGAAGCCTGAAACAACTAAGCGTGAAATGTATGTGGTTAAACTGGAATTTTGATATAAAATTGTTTGCAGTTTTACTGTTTAGTTTCGGTAAACGGTATTGTGCCACAGCACCTTATCCATGTTTGAATGGCGAATATGTATATTATCATGTTTTCGCTTAATACGCGGCATATGAGGATTTTGAAATGGCTAGTGTAATGCTTGTAGTAAATCGAATGAAACATCTGCAAGTATAAGTGGCATGCCGATACTCAGTATTATAGGCTTTTAGTCGTTGTATATGTAACACTGCTCTTTTTCTAAAGTTTGCTAAGAATTAGTATTTGGTATATTACATTTAAGTTCAAACTTATTGCTGCTACTGTGATTATTATTTTAGGTTCCACTATGGTTTTTTGCCTTATTCACTAGCTCAATGATCACTCTCAACATTATCAACTGTGTTTTGTTCATGCGACTGTTGCGCATTGACGTATTTTCGCCGCCGTTAACAAACCGCTACGACGATTTAGTAACCGAAGACCGTCTGGATTCTACACAGCATCGTTCTATGACGTCACCCTTGTGTAATGGCAATGAGCAATATGCGAACGGTGATGTGCCGTATCATCTTCGTGGGAACATGGATAACGATGTCGATCATATCAACGAGGAGCATGCGAAAATTCCCATCGTTGCTGAGTCGAAGCACGGGAATAATTTGGTCAGTGATGAAACTGATGGTATAAATGAACAACGATTAGGTTCTACCGTCGCTTCGTCGTCAGTTTGTAGTAATGGACTTATGCCGACCAGACGCATATCGAACAGTGATGAAACGTCAAAGCGAAGCGTGGGAACGAAAATACCTACGCTTTGCCGGAAAACAACACCAAACGGATTTGTTGTTGCTAATTCAGCTGGTCAAAACGATGACGGAGAGAGTGAGAAAATTTACGCAGATAATGGATACGTATCAAATGGAACGGTACACATATCAGCAACACTTCGGCTGACGAACAACGCAACAGATAATGAAACGTTTAATGGCAGTACACCACCTGGTGTGACGGGAAAGTGTCATGGGTACGCGGGAGCAAATGACTCATGCTATGCAAGAGCAAATGACTCATGCTATGCAAACGGTGGGCCAAATCGCAATTGCTCGACAAAGTCAGACACCGGTGAGTGTTTGTCTAAACTGAATGCTACTTCAGTGCACTCGCGAGCGCTGCCGGTTGTGGTATCGAACGTTAGAAAACGGGTTTAAAAATTATATTCTGCTATATGTAATGTTACACACTGAATGCAACAATCCTTGTACACATTATATTGTCAAAGTTTAAAATGCTTTGTGAAGAACGATGTCCAGAAAATGTTAAAATCAATCGTGTGGTAGTAACTATCCTTTTTGTCAACGAATTGTGTAATTTTGGGACGAAACGATTTTTAAACCTTTACAAAAAATTTAAATTCACAGATCATTACGTGAAGTAAATAATTTGAAGTTTGAACCTCACTAGTTTATTTCTCTAAATCCTGCAAGGATAACGGTAATGTGAACGCAAAGGAAACAGTGGAATACTTGAGACCGTAAATCGTAACATTAATAGTTTCGACACTCTATTTGAATTCAGTATCCAAAAATCATGGAGTTTGTGTAGCAAAGCTGTTAAATAAATATGAAATTTGGACGAACCCAAAGGAAGAAAACCTTGCTGGTCCGAAAGCATTCGATTTCAAACGATTCTATTACCAGAGCATTTTTGTACACTTCCACAAACAAGTTTAATCCTAAGGCTAAAATTGATTTTAAGCGATTCTATTACAAAAGATTTAGTACACTTTCCTACACAAGCTTGATCCTATGATGCCTAAACCTAATCCTGAATTTAAGTATAAACCTAATCTTAAACATAAGTTTTGCGAAAGAACTTATTACAACTGAAGTGAAAAGTTTTCATATGGGAAAAAACTAATGGTCGTAATACCTGTGAAGTTTTTAACTTTAACGTTAAACAACATCAAGTTACGTATTATGTTTCGGATACATTATATTATGGTTTTGTATTATGTTTTGCTATTGCAATTCAGTCCAGGTTTCACTTCAGTATCGTATGTGCATCTCATTCCGGTTTACTTTGTCCAATTTGTCCTTTGCGTAGCGATAACACAGAGATAATAAATTGTTATATATTCTGGTTAACTACTAATGTGGAGCCTAAACAGTCAAATCGAAAAATTGTCACGCAAAATGATCAGATTTGTTTGACGGTATTATTTTGTTGTCGCTGCGTTATCGCTATATGTGTGTTTATTGGTGCGTGGTTTAATTTCGCCAGGTTAGTTTAAAATATTAATTTACAATTTTAGTTCACCAAATGACTGTTATCGAAATTTCAATTTGACAGAACTATTAAGGTGTGTCGGAAACCACTTCGCCGTGTGATAAAATTGGGGCCCTTGTACACTTCCCACAAATTTACGCTTGTTTTAGGCTTAGATTAAGGCTGACCTATGCCTAAATCTAAACCTGAACATAAGTCTTAGCATTAAATACGGGAAAACTAAACAAAAACCGACATTTGGTGCAAAATCCACTGCGTATCGTACCATATTTATAAGATTTTGGCTCTAAGCAACTGTTACAACACAATCTGATTTTTGCAGTCTTGCGTCCTGTTTTTGTGGCTTTTGAATTTTAAGGTTACATAAAACTTAAAAAATTTATATTATTGTATTCGATAGCAGTATCTGTCGTAGCAATATGTACTTTAGCGCTTGTACGCTTTCCCCACAAATTTCTTATGTTCTACACCTTAGCCTAAGCTGTGCTAAAATCTGAAAATTTCCACAACGTAGGGAAAGGTATACAAGAGCTGGCTTCCAAGGCCAGTCATAGACGTCGCGAATGACATTCGCTTTCGCAGATTTGTTTATGCTATGGTCTGTGCTTTTTGCTTAATGTTGCTAGGTTTGCTATGCTTGTTTTTTTCTGCTATATCTATGAATTTTTCATTGTTATGTAAGTTATTTGTACATATGACGAAGCTCTGCCAGTCCGGTTCTTAGGATACAGATGGAAGGTCAGCGAAACGGCATATTTTCATATTAACACCTCTCGTAGTAATCTGTTGCGCTTCTGCGACAAAGTTGAATTGATATTGAGTTTAAATGAAGTTGAATGTTTTAGTCAGAAATTGTCTGTGCATTCATTTACAAAAGTTCTTAAACTGTCTGTCATCTCGTCTTTTGAACCGAAAAAAAATTGTTACAAGTTGGACAATTTATACATAACATTCGATGCAGCTTGCTACTCTGCATGCAGTGGTGTTAAATTTCTTGCCATCAAACAGTTTGGCTCACGAGTTATGGTCGAAAACGTGATTTGGCGCTCACCTTACCATTTGGGATGGCGCCAAATTAGTTATTTGTCTATGTATGGTTGGCTTAGAAAGGTGTCTCAAGTTTGATTTCAAATAAAATCCGATATTTTACTCAAGTCTTGTAGCTTTAAGTTAAGTCGTAGGTTTTCAGTAAAGATTTCTGCCTGCCAGATTAGTTTAATTGCCAGCAACGGGTACTGTTTCTGAGTTTCCAACTCTAACTATGTGGTGACATAAATAACTCGACAGGGAAATAGCATTTATAGAAACATTCGATGTTTAATTTAGTCAGTTTTCTGAGTTAAGTCGAAAATCGGCTTATCAGTAGTCTAAGTTGTCTCTGCAACCCTGCTCATAACGCGTAAATTAGGGGGCTCGTAATAAAAGTTTTATAACCCTTAAACTCAGCGTCGCAACAAGCTACATCGCATAACGTATAACTTGTTTAACTTTTTGACAAAGTTTCTCGCTAATCGAATTTTTCAATAATTTAAATTTGGGTGTGGAATAATCAAGTGGAAGTTATGAGAGGTCAGCTCAGATATGCAAAAACTTTCAAAATTGGACCATTTTTGGGCGAACGCAGGCTGGGTGGAATAATTGAAAAAACCCCCAAACAGTTTTGGTACCAGGATACTTGGACACGGGGTTATTCATTGTTCAAAGCTAATAATAGTGCCTTTTTTGGTCTCCCAGAATTTCCGAGGTGATATAACCGATGGGATGTCTGGTGTAAATGCCCCTGAGGACCTCGACGACCGAGTTTGTGCGTATCGACAGTCGGTTGCTTGTGCACATTCATTTGTAGGATTTTTACGTCACAAAAGTAACAGCTTCATAATGTTTTCGCGTCTTATGAGAAGATATCTGCTGTAACTATGATTTATATATATATTTTGTCAGACTTGACCACTTTCGAGTTGAGAAACTTATATTTCTTTTGTGTGACTGTTTGCTGTATTACAAATGATTTCGGTATATTTTTCTACTGCGATATATTCATACAATATATTTTTCTCGTAGTTCGTTTGCCTTAAATGCAAGATATATTCATATTATATTCATACATATGATTTTTTAAAATATTTGTTTCGTGTCTTAATAGTATACAGTCATAATGTTCGTATGTTGTATGAGCCAGGCCCGTAGCCAGCTCAACTTACTGGGGTGGGGGCTGAAAAATTTTCACGAGGGGCACGTAATGATTTTCAATGACTTACAAGCACGGTTGAAAATTTTATGGGTGAAGCCAAAATTTTCCACAGGGGCTGAGTATCACACCATCCCACACACTTTTGGCTACGTGCCTGGCATGAGCGGTTGATTTGTGTAACGGTAAAACATTGAAATGTTTATCGAAGCCATGTTTCTGTCGAAAATATATTTGGAATTTAACAAAAGTTAAAAAAATTGACATCTTAAACTATAATTTTTGGTTACTTTGAATAAGAGATAAACAGATATATAAATAAAATTTGATAACGCTACATTATGTTGTTTTGACAAGTGTGAAAACTTAATGTAGAAATACGGTTTCGTATAAATTTTTGTGCTGACATACGTTATCTGCTTTCAAAAACGATTTATTAGTAGAAACGTGTTAAAATCAAATTTATTGTTTGCTAAAATTACCAGGTTTGTTGCTTGTAGCGTCGCCGTAGCCAGCTTACCTTGTTAGAGGGGCTAAAATTTTTTCAGATGGGATATACGAAGGGGTTTTCGCTGACTTACAAGCACATTGCACCACAGTAGTAAATCTAATTTGGATTGGAATTTGAATTATTTTGATTATTTGGGTCTTTTTCGTTATCCGCCAGCCCACGTTTGTTCAAAAATGGTTCGATTTTGAAAATTTTTTGCATATTTGGTCGTCTCATGACCTCCCTTGATCAGCCCATGCCTCGGTCTGAATTTTTGAAAAATTCGATTTTTAAGATCCCAAGGTTCGTCTTGCGACCCAAAAACATTTTTGTCGAAAAGTTGGACAAATTATATACCAGTCAATACAGCTTGTGGGTTCGCCATCAGACGACTGGTTAATGAATTAGCGTCAAATAACTGTTTTGACGCCGACCCGAAGCGTTCGCAGCGCGCCAAATAAAAATTAAACACCACTTTCACAGCTCCGCAAGCTGCATCGAATGGTGTATTATTTGTCAACCTTTTTGCAAAAGATTTTTGGTTATCAAGGGGACCTGTAAAACGTAAAAAATCGAATTTTTCAAAAATTCAAATTTAGGCATGGAATGATCAGTGGAGGGAAGGTCATAAAAAGCCAATTATGCAAAAAATTTTAGATCCAAGGATTTTTGGGCAGGCGCGGGCTGGGGGGATAACGGAAAACACCCGATTATTTTGCGGTTAAAACTTTGGTTTGACATATTAAAATGCATAAAGGTGGTGATTATATGATTTCTATATTGCTTGAAGAACAAATTTTGCGTATTTTATTATTTAGTATACACCATGTGTGTTTGATTCTTTGTTTAATTTTGTCACATGTTCACTACCTAAACGTGTTTCTGCCGAAATCTGTAAACTTGGAAAATTGCGGTAAAATTGTAGAAGCAAAGGGATTTGGAGACTTGAAACCTTAGCCATAGGTTTATAATTAATCTTAGCTTAAGTTTTAGCCTGCGCTAAGTCGGCAAATTCCCTATAGTTAACGTCGGCCAAGACATTTATGGTGTGTAACTAATGCGTGGGTTACATTTGTGTACGCGACGTGGCAGTTCTCACCGGCTGTGGACGACGGCTTTTGCTGTTTGAAAAACAGCAGCTAGCGTTGGTTAAAATTTGAATTTTTCGTAATTTATAAATACAAACGACAGCCTTAAAAACCCAAAACCTGTAATTGAGTTGTGTTTTAAATGAATTTTAGCTCTTGTCGTTTAGTTATTCGAAATACACAGTAGCTGTAGTTGGCAGCTTTGCTGAATTTTAGTAGTTGTCTTTAGTAGCAACAATTCTGTTTATTAATTTTTTTTTGTGTTTTTTAAAAAATTATTGTGTTTTTCTTATTTTATATTAGAGGGATCGCCGACATTAGAAAATTAAAATATAACCAATGTCGTTGGCCAGCAATAGCTTCTTTATTCATTTTAAACTAACCACAACTGCTTAAACTGCAAAGAACAGGATATTGTCATCCTAAAGGTTGGCAATAGTAGCAGTTTCGAATGGTTTGTTAAATAAGTTTTAAACAACAACTGCACGTACTCCTGAAAGTAGAAACCTGTCGTTTGAAAACTTACGAAACATATCAATCAGCTAGCGTCCATAGCCGGAAGAATTTCAACATCGCGTACACTGACGAAATGGCGGTTGTAATTCAAATTTATTTAATTGGGAATGAATTTTATTGATTTTGTTTTAAAATCAACATAACATAGTAATGTGGAAAACTAAGTACGAGCATGAAAAACTGTACTTCCCAGTATTTAGATAACGGAAATTGATAACGATATGCACATAAGATGAATAACCGATGTTACCCTGCGTTAATGAGTTGTAGAAATACTATCAATCACTACTGGAAAGTTCGATTTATTTTTTCGCTAGTCGCTATTTTCATATCAATGTAGTGTTTATGTTTCGATTTGGTTTGATGCTAAATGCTGTGTAAACTGCGTTAACAAATTTTGTAATTTTGCTGATGTATGATGATTACCGCAATTCAAGGTTGGTTCCGGGCAACGAACGGGCACTTATGTGCGTTAATATGAACGGTTTAAACTTTTGTTAGTTTATCATTCTAGCAAGCTTTATAAGTTTCGAGTATTTTCAATTTCATATGAGGTCTCATTTTAAGCTACGGTTCGAAACCCGGAACGTCACACGTATTTAGTTAACGTTTTGAATTTTTGCTAGCATATGTACCATTCAAATAAGCTATATTTATTTATATAGCCCTCTCGAGTGTGTATTTTCTATTTCATCTGAGATATGATTTCAAACAAGGATTTGAAACCCTGAACGTCAAACGTATACACTGTAAATTCCAATGAGTTGATTTTAACTCAGAATGAGTTGAATCACTCAGTCTGAGTTAGGACTATCAGAACTCAGAATTTTGAGTTGATTCAACACATTCTGAGTTAATTAAGCAACTCACCCGAAGTCAACTCAACTCACAGTGAGAATAAAGTCAACTCAGAGTGAGTTACAGTTTACTGTTATTAAGTAAGAAATAACTAACTGACCGTCTGAGTTGATTAATTAACTCATTGGAATTTACATGTATATTTTGCACCATAATTGCCTTAGTGTAATTTGTGTGGGAATAGGTTAAAGCTAGGTGTTATTTGATGTGTCGCTAGCTTTGTCTTTATGTTGAACCAGCAAAAAACCAACCTTGACGCATATTGGTACTTTGCATAAATACTCGGTCATTCGTTTCAGGAATTTGCAAACAAAACAATCGTGCTTCGTATGTACAAAACAGAGCGCTTCGTTAAAAACCGGATCTCCGGCAGCCGTTAAAGTCGCATATGTTGTGCCACTGGCTTATGAAACAATTTCTGTTAGCTTTTGGTTTTCGAGAAATCACTTTTAATATAAAATTTTTGGGCTTATTCGTTGTGTTTGGCTCGGCTAACAAGACGTTTTCGACATCAATAGCAAACCAAAAAAGTGAAAGTTAATGGAATTCAAAGCGCTTTTAGTGCAGTCTAGTTTCCTCACTGGAATGCAAAAGAGTAGACTTAGATCATAGGCTATATATATTTTTTGTTTCGACTTAGGTTTCAGTTTTCAACGCTTACACTTAGGCATGCTTTATTCAACAGTTACGAGCCTAAAAGTAACTGGTTGAAAACATCATGAGAACGCAATACGCACATTGAATGGATTGGCAAGTCGAATGTGTCATACCGCCCATAAGCATACTCCTAAGTGCAAAGAATGCTCTTATCCTAAGCTGAAGCAAAAAACGTCTACAGCTTACTCTATTCCAGACCCGCAGAAAAACGTTCCGCCCATGATCTTTACGTGGACCGTCATACCAATCAGACATGACACTCATGTTTTACGTTCATAGCAGGGTACAACCGGAGGTCTGCATCCGGTTCCGGCTGATAATAGGCCTCCGGTAAAATTTTTGCCGGAAGGTCCGGCAATTTCGGTAGTAAAATTTTGCATAATTTTGCAAAATTTATCTGTTTAGCGAGTTTCTTTTTAGTTTTGTCACAATTTTCAGGAATTTCCAAAATTTCGCAGAAAGTTAGCGTAAAGCCAAACAACTAAGAACATATTGCAGATATTGGCTAAAATTAACTAGTTAAACCATCATCGTTACTACTTATATTTCACTTCACCTTCGACTCCGGCAAGTTTCGTTGACCTCCGGCTCCGGTATTTTCACCTCCGGTTGCACACTGGTTCATAGCAATCAGCTTGTGAGTCAGGATACTACTCTTAACCCCTTCTCACGTTGAGTTGCCTATAGGCAACTTAGCGCAGTGTATATACGTTAAATAGTATATATCGCACCGTGTTTAACAATTACAACACGTATACATAGCACTAAATCACCTCAAGACGTGAGAGCCCCCTCGGGCTCGAGCGTCAAGCTCCTATATCTAAGTGGTGATGGTGTACGCCTCCCACTCCAATCACTGGAGTTCGAATCCTAGCATAAAAGTAGGTCTCAGGGGAAATAGAAAATATTCATGTGAGAAATGGTTAAGCGAAAAATTTTCAGTTTACTATCTATAACCCCTTCTCACCAGTGTATATACGTTAAATAGTATATATCGCACCGTGTTTAACAATTGCAACACGTAAACATAGTACTAAATCACCACAAGACGTGAGAGCCCCCTCGGGCTCGAGCGTTAAGCTCCTGTAGCTGAGTGGTGATGGTGTACGCCTCTCAGTCCAGTCACAGGAGTTCGAGTCCCAGCGTGAAAGTAGGTCTCAGGGGAAATAGAAAAAATATTCATGTGAGAAAGGGTGAAAGGTGCTTGAGAGACGAAAATTGAGGTTCGAAAACCTAAAAAACGCAGAATCGAGTTTCGGATATCCGAACTTGAAAATTTAAATTCGTATATCCACATAAATATCCTGCTAGAATTGCCTGACATGATAAAATATGCGATGTCCGTCTCAAGCAATGACAGCCCGTCAGCACTAATTATATACCCGGAAAGAGCGAAAATTGTAGCATATAAATTAGGATTTTTGAATTGAACATTTGCGCCAAAATTACGTCTGGCATATCGTTCTTTTTGCTCACCAAATTTCGTCGACCGTTGGTTGAGGCCAAAATTAGGTACCCCGAAATTGAAAGTTTGCCTTTACCGTATAATTTAGCACAAAAAGTGCGTCTGGCTTCATGCTCGCTTTGCTCGCGAATTGAGACGCTCGGTGACAGAGGGAACCCAAAAATTATGTTGGTATTCAAGATATACTTACATAAAACACGTCTAATTTTTAGCTCGTTCTACGCATCAGCTTTCGATGACTTCTCCTAATCATTCTACGCCCAAATTTTAACTTTCGAAAAATTCTGTTTTTAAGGTCTCCCTTGGGCCCCAAATTTTTTGTCAACAGTTTGATTACGAGCAGTGTTAAATTTTAAACAGTCAGAATTCTGGCTAACAACACAAATAACTAAATTTGGCGCCGACCCATGATCGCTGTCAGCACGTCAAATCATAAACAACTCGCTAACCAGACTTTGAGTGCAGAAAAGTTAACACCACTGGACTCAGCTCTGTAAGTTGCGTCGAATGACATATAATTTGTCTAACTTTTCGACAAAATTTTTTTGGGTCCCAAGGCCGGGCCTTGAGGAATTCTGCCAAAATTCAAATTCAAGAGTGGAAAGATTATGGAAGGTCATCACAAGCTCACATAAGCCAAAATTTTCAAAATCCAACCATATTATTCAAACTTCGGCTTGTGATGAGATATTAACCGAAGGGACTAGAATTCAGCCTGCACCATAAGTACTTGTGATGTTACTTTTAATGACAATGGACTTCTTAACATACATCCGGATTTTATTTTCTATTGAGTTAGGTACATTATTACCTATGAGCGTACTAGGCAATACTAACGCGCAAAATTCCCTGTCAATGGAATTTTTTCCGGAAAAAATTTCATTTTTTCCGGTCATCATTTATAAAACAACAACCCTGACGGCTCGCATTATTTGAAACACAAAACTTAACTCAATAAAAATCCATCGAACATCAATGCCGTGTTTTAGGCAATATTGACAATTCGCAGACGCTTAAGCTAAGTGACATATTCCATGATTTGTATATAAAGCTTTGTATCATCAAAAAATTCATATTTTGTTCTGAAATTTCCTTCTGCAACCCTACATTTATATCATAACCAACATTTTCCCAAATATAATTGTGGCGAATACCAAAATTGTTAGGAATTTTGGAATCGTTGGCAATTATTGGATCAAGTGCAGCGGAATCAACTTGAGTCGTTCGTAAATTTCAATTCGGTTAACAGTTGATAAAGAAACACAAATTTTATTAACTGAGCTGTTTTTTTATATATTTTCAAATCATTTTATAGACAATTTCATTTGTTTTTTTTATTATTCCACGCAAGAATTACGTCCTTTCAATCAAAACGTTCTTATTTTTTAAAAGTATATTTCAACTTCAAATTTTATATTTAATTCTGGTCTAGAATGCATCATTGCATCACTCACCCATTTTAGAAAGTTCGAAATTTATTCGAAATCAAATCCAAGGTATACGTCACATTTGGAACAGTTTTACGCACGCGCCGTTTACGGTTCCGCTCCCGTTTTGCAGGCTACTTTGCCGCAACTAGAAGTTGCTTTCACCCATTAGGGAACATGAAACATAAATCGTTGCGATTGTATCAAACAAACACAAAAGCCCAGCTTCGTTTGGATGTAAATCAAGAACATTCTTTTCAGTTAAATAGAATTCTGACTTGTTCATCGGTTCGTAAGTTGCCAACAAATCAATTGTTTTGTTCTTAAACTTTTGTATAGTATAACTGAGCTGTGTATTAAAAAGTTGAATAGCTTTTTGGACTTTGGAAATTTCTAATTTTAAAGAAATTTGGTCATATCGGGGCAAAATTTCACATAGTGTGACACGTACATTGGGCGAATTTCGGAGAAAGTGTTTAACTTTACATTCGAGCTTTGTGTGTATTTTACGCCCAGATCTTGTTTTGGAAGTGCCGTCTAATTTGTTTATTTTGCTCGGATGAATAAGGAGGGTATTGATTGTAATATCGTTTGTGCCAGCTAAAATTGTGATGTGCACTTGTGGTATAGCAATAACTTCAACTATTCTAAATACCAGA
>JASANG010000552.1:0-94045 GCA_030248215.1 Enoplolaimus lenunculus | reverse complement strand
AGATATAAAAGGAAAATTTCCTAAAAATATTACTAGATTTACTCAAGTTGTATCAAATAAACTTGCCAGCATTTGATTCGAATTCCCTTTCTGCTCGTTTAAAGAAGGCGAGACTGGACTTGCTTCTGAATGTCTTGGCGTGGTGTTATCGCTTGCAAACTCGGAACGTTACCGCAAAATTGAACTAAATCTTTAGTTACAGACAATCTGAAATTTAAATTTGACCACTCACACTTGTAAAAATAAAAACACAACGACGAAAATTGTTAGTTTTAAAAGTGGGACATAGCGTAAACAGTTTCATAAATATTTTACACGATCTGTCTCATAAGAGATGGGTAACGTAAAAATTGTAGTTAAACGCAGCCGTCGTTTGTAGTTTGTGCGCGTAGCAGAGATAGTAGTAGTAGTAGTAGTAGTAGTAGTAGTAGTAGTAAAAGACGCAATAATTTTTGCCCAAATAAAATAACATATTTTATTTATTTATCTGAGTTGTGTGAATATTTCATTTTGTCAATCGTATTGATCTGAAATTATTTCCGGTGCTCCAGAAACACAAGAGTACTGTATACACTCGCAATCGATTGTTATTAATATTCTACGAATAAAAAAACTTCTGGAGAAAATTTCATGATATTCGGTATTCTTGTCATTGGTTTAGCGAATAGTATGCAACCAAACTAACAGATCACATGATGGTTTAAGCACGTTATACTGACCATCTTTTGCTGTGCAAGTACAATCGTTGTGTAGATTATATTTATCTGCACTTCAAACGATTGCTATACACCGCAAACTGTGAAAGCAAAACTTTTCTAGAAACTGGTACTGTAACTCCTAACTCTGGCCCATGTAAAGATCAGGGGCGGACCGTTGTTCCGCGGGACTGTAATAGAGTAAAGTTAAGCTTAAGACTATTTTTTTGCTTACGTTTAAGTTTAGGGTCGCACTATACTTGTCGTACAGCGCCGTCCGTCACCCGCACGGCGCCGTGATGGCGCCGTACTGCGGCGACCGTCACCAAACTGCATGGTACGTGAGTAATTCGCGTACGATGCCGCACCGTGACACATGGTGATGGACGGTGCCGCACGGGCGACGTCTTTGCCAATAGGTTACGCATAATAACCAGAGTCGAAACATTAAACAGCGAAGCTAAAATTTTCATATAAGCAAGCTATTGGATTAGCAAAATAGCATAAATTTTTCATGTTCAATGGAATTGCAAAGAAGGGGTTTCACGAGTCAACCCCACCCCTGTCTCGCCTTTGCAACTGTTGATTAGGAGTTTTTAGACGTTGCTTCAGTTGGCAATGCAAGAAACACGCTTCGATATTTTGGCCAATGTATAGGACAGGACCGTAACAGTAGTAGGTATAAGCATATTCCTAAGCCTAAAGCCTAAGCATAAGAATGAGTTTATATATAAGCCTAAGCAAAAACCTAAGCGTAAGCATAAGCAAAAAATTATTCAAAGTTTAAGCTTACGCTGCTGTAGCCCCGCAAAAAACGTTTCGAACCTGATCTTTACATGGAACGAAATTTTATAGCACGCGACTCCAAGTTGCTAAAATCCTAGCTACGACAGTGCCCAAATTTGACAGTTGAATAAATGTGATCGTACAGCTTAAATTTTTCGCTTAACCCTTTCTCACATGAATATTTTCTATTGCCCTTGAGGCCTACTTTCATGCTAGGATTCGAACTCCAGTGACTGGAGTGGCAGACGTATTCCATCACCACTCAGCTATAGGAGCTTGACGCTCGAGCCCGAGGGGGCTCTCACGTCTTGTGTGGTAATTTAGTACTATGTATACGTGTTGCAATTGTTAAACACGGTGCGATATATACTATTTAACATATATACACTGCGCTCAGTTGCCTACAGGCAACTCGATGTGAGAAGGGGTTAAATGTTTAATTCATTATGAAACTGAAAATCAAAATTTCTGCAAAATCGTTAAATTTGAATGAATCGCGTTTATGTACTGCTTGAGGCAAAAAATGTTTCAGAATCTGCCAGTGCTATTGTTCTCCTCTAACAGGTACCCAGATATAGCGATGATGATCAATGTTATCGATACCTAAAACTCGTCTGTTCAGCATGTATAATTTTTAATATATATTTGAGTGTCGTAAATATTCACGTTAGAAATTTAGTACAACAATTATTTAAGTTTGACGTATATGACACCTTGACCCTTGATCCATGTTTATTATAAGGACGTGGCACCTGAAAGGCAGCAAAACTGTGGGAGTACGGAAGCTTAGGCCAAGGCTTAGGCTTATGCTTACATGCTTAGGCTTATGCGTAATGCGCAGGCCTCAATAATTAACATGTACCACTCGGACACCCTATATGGCTTATAACTTTTTGATTTGTTCTTATTATTTGCACATGGAATGTGTTCAGGGCCAAAGTCTACTACTTGACTAATATCTTGCATGGTGGAGTAAAATCACTGACACACTTGGTCCAAGGTTTAATGCCTGTCGTATAGTTTTATCCAGAACCTTGTTTCAGTATGCGAACTCATTATCTTAATTGACTTTTGGAAAATTGTTGTTTTAAGCATATGCGTGTTCCACTTCATTGTATGCTACTGCAAATTCAAGTATCCAGTCTTTTGTGAGTGATTTCATTTTGGTCCACGTGAAATATACCGTGAACGGTCTCTGCTGCTACTTTGAGAGAAGAAGCGTTACGATTAAGCTTTAGACTAATTTTTGCTTAGGCTTAGTCCTTGGCGCAGTCTTAGGTATATATAGGCTGTACGTTGAGGCTTAGGCTTCGCCGACGGATATTTAAATATAAAACTGGAAATTTTTAAATGAAGTTCAGATATAAAAAATTAATTCGATTTTCACACTTTCAAGGACAAAATAATTGATGCACAATAATTTTAAAGCATATTCGTATGGTAAACCGAATGACACAACAGATTTAAATACCTAATATATGAAGTTGGAATGAAAATTTCTAACCTAGTCACTTTAATTTTTTAAATATATTTGTTGAGGTGCATCATGCCATTTCTCCTCTGGATCAGTGGCGGAGACAGTTGGGATGGGAACGCATATATCTCCCCAAACGGACCGACTGTGCTGCGAATTTTGCACCGCAAATAGTTCATTTATATAAAGGTGTGTTTTACATCCAAATAAATTAAAAATTATGGCGAGTTTTAGATGAATTCAAAATTTTGGCAATTTCGGCACAACTGGTCTACATAAATAAAATATAGAATAATTCGCTAAAAACGAACTTTAAAATTTAATATATTCGAAACACAAAAAGTGTCCTCTCACACCTGGAACATCCTGTATTCGCCACTGGTCTGGATCCATCTACACCGAAATGCTCGCAGTTTCAAAAATTCAAACTCATTTTCAGTCGAGCAAACAACAACTCCTGTTATTTTAATTAAAATTATCAATTTCTCACGCAATTCTTCGCAACAAACTCTACAACAGCAGGTATTAAACGTATAGAAGATATATGTTATTATAGAGAGCGCATGGTTTTATCATGGTTTGCCGTAATAATAACTAGCGACCGGAGGCACGTCTCATCCGCTGTGTGTCTGTGAAGTTTGGCTGTTGTTTGGTGGTGTGGAATTATACTATGCGTGCTTTTGTTTTATAACGTTTCCATCGATATATGTTTCTACATAGACGTTTATAGATACACTTCGTAAAAGCGAACGAAAAGCCAGCGATATTTACGGAATAATTTGAGCTTTTCAATAACATTTTTAGCCTGTAAAAGGTTTATACTATCTATCAGCTGACTGCGGCAAATTTTGTTTACAAAATCTTAGCTAATCCCGTGACACATTTGGCTTTTAGCGCAGATTGCGTGCACTTGTCTGTTGTACCTCAGCGTTTTTGAGAGCCGTATGCATAAAACAATCTGTTATAAACAAATTAAGGGAATGGAAATTACAAAATATTACGAAACTTTACAGTTTTGGTAAACTGTTTCCAAAAACACGGGATTGGTGTTTCGAAGCGAGCGAGAATCCAGCGCAATTTTAGCAGCAAAATGTGTCAGATTCCAACACTAAACTTATATATAATTTTAGTGGGATGTAGCAATGCTGGATATATCAGTAACGAAGGTTGGCGGAGGGCGGGATAAAAATAAATATGAGTCCATAGCCGAATAACAACGGGGTACCCTCTGGAGTGGCCAAAAAATATCAGTCCCCGTCTTATTCGGGTCAGTACAGTACTCTGCTCCAGAACATTATCATAGCTTTTTAAATATTTTACTCTGAACCGTAACGTAAGAAAGTTGTTGGATAGAATAGGTTCATATCACAATCCATATAGGATTAGGATTTTGCTAAGAATTAGGAAAATGAAATAGTGTGTCAATGTTTGTTTGAGGGACGTAACAGTAGTATACGCATATTTCTAAGCCTAACGCTAAACCTAAGCCTAAGCAAAGTCTTAAGCTTTAAGTTTGCGCTTTTAAAGTCCTCGGAAAAGTAGTACGCATCTCAAAGTAATCACATGGGCTAGCAAGGGCGTCCGCACAGGGGGCACTGGGGTCGTTGCCCTTCTAATTTGGCTGGTGCCCCCCAAATAGACTTGGTCTAAAAGTACACAATCTTGAATTGCAATTGTAGTGTCCCCCAAAATTATTGGGTGACCCCAAATATAATTTTCTTCGGACCCCTCTGCGATCCACTTTATGTGAAGGTTACGTTTACACACAAAAACAACTGATAGTTTCCACGATCCTTTAGTAACATTTGTGGCATATGACTTTGAATTAACCTGCGCGCATTAGTCATAACCCAAGCATTGATTGAAGGTATATATTAATTAAACAGAAATATAAGGTAAATAAGAAATTTTTGCGTATTTTCCCATCCAAAAACTGCAAATTATTTTATTCGAGTCAAAGTTATAACAAAACATTGTTTAGGTTTTCGTATTTTATTTTATTAATATCAGCACAAATCTATATAGGCGCTCGCTTATATATTGAGTTAGATTTTGCATGAGCGAATGCCAGAACCTGCGTATGGCATTCGTGCTATGGGATTAATTATATAGCTGTAGTGCTCTGTTTTTCCCATTATTGTGGTTTTGTATTTTTGTGACACGCCGCGTTTGTTTGCCTCGCAGCATATTAACTTGAACTCTAGGCTGCAAAATCTTTGATTTCCGGAGATAAAGTTGGAATATAGGCTCTTGTACGCTACCCTCGTCCATTTAACCCTGAATATTTTCCATTTCATATGATATGTAATTTCAAGGTAAGATTCGATACCCAGTCACACGGGTGGATGGCTTTGGCGATGCCCACTGAGCTATAGGAGGCTGACGCTCGAGCCCGAGGGCACTTGCACGTCTTTTGGAGATTTTGCACTGCGCATATTATATTAGAATTGTTAAACACTGCTCGCAGTCGCTTTATTGCTATTAAAATATTTGTGTTTAGTTACTCATAGTATACTCTATATACTCTATGAGTGAAAGGGTTATAGATACTAATTGAGAAGTTTACGATTATAGATGCGAATTGAAAATTTTACCACTAAAATTATTAAGGTTTAACAGGCACAGGCTCAGGCTTAGACATAGGTAATTCCTTTGCAACCCTAAGCTTTTTCCAAGCCTAAACATACTTAAACGTAAGCATAAAACGTGGGCCAGTGTAAAGAAGCCGGTTCATGTAAACGTTTATGCTGACAATGCTATCCGGATTTGGCATCGTTTTCGAATCAGAACGACAGCTGATAAAACTGTTGACTACTTTTGATTCTAAATTTACGAATAGACTCTGGGTCAGCCTTTAGGCTACTATTCCTTCTCGTTAACGATGCAATTTTTGAATTAATGAACTTTTGACGGAAATTTAAAAATTTGTCTTATTTTCAATAATAATCACACATTTAACATTTCGAAATAACGAGAAAGCATAACCTTACATGAAAGACCGTGTTTGCTAGTTCTGATTAAGACGAAATACAAGCATTGAAATGTTCTTTTGCCAAATTTGAGATAACTTGAGAAAAGTATTTCTCCGCAGTTGACAAAAAACTGTATTTTGTATTTTTGTGCTATTTTAAACTTAAACTATGCGACAATTTCTAATAATATTCGTTTTTTATTATTGATACATCTGAAATAAATTATAAAAGCTACACTGAAACAAAATGGTATTCATCATACTGTAAAACCGCGTTTTATGCGAAGTGTATTTCGATAGATTTCGAAAATGTGACACTTGGTTAGTTGAATTAAATAGAAAATTGTTAAAATATTCGAAAAAATCATACTTGTGTTTTATTCAAATTTGTAGTAAAAAATCTTTACAAATGTGTCCTCATATACTAAATAGTCGCATTCTTGCTGATTTGTGGAAAAGGGTGTTCAGTTGTGGATTCGAAAATTTCTGATGGGCGAGACCGCGCGATATACTAATAATGTAAAAACCTCGCAAGCGCAGCGACAATGAGAAGCTAAACGCAATTTTAGCACTTCCCAGTGTACAACCGGACGTCTGCCTCCGGCTCCGGTTCCGGCAGAAAATCGACATCCGGCTCCGGCTTCGGCTCCGATAGCAATTTTGCCGAAGGATCCGGCTATTTCGGTAGCGAAATTTTTTGTAGTTTAACAAAAACTGTGTCCTATGCGTTTGCTATTCGTTTCGGTGCGCTTGGCTATAACTTTTCGTACAATTTTGAGAACGAACAGTATGTATTTCTGGAAAAATAAACATAAAATCAGCAATTTTGCCAATGCTTTACAGATGTTTGCTAAAATTAATAACTTGAACATTGTTTAGCTACCTAATTTCGCGTCACCTCCGGCTCCGGCTCTGGCAAGGTTTGTTGACCCCCGACTACGATATTTTTACCTCCGGTTGCACCCTGTTATCCTTACCACAGACTAGTAAAATTCTTCAACAAAATGTGCAGAAAACAATTGTATTCTGTATTTCTACTGCAATTGCTACATTTAGTAAAAATAGCAGAACTATTTTCTATGTAAAGCTAAACATTAAATGTCTTTATCGTTGTGTGACAAAGCTGTTACATTTTGTAAAATTGCAAGCTTGTTTTTGCAATTTCAGCATCCAGCGACTAAGAGTGCGTTTTGCATATTCTTGAACAATTAAATATTGCACAACAGTGTAACTCGTGCGCGCAGAAAGTTTATGCTTTGGTGTAGAGAATGTTTCTCTAAATCTGCTCAGTTATGCGAATAGCTCAGTGAAGCATATATAGCTTCAGGGTGGAATTTTTTGTTTTTTTTCTATAAAATACTAATGTTGGCCTGTGTTGCTTTCAAGGGTGTGCCGCTTTTTTAGTAACTGCAAATAGTGTAAGCTTAAGCTTTAAACTATTTTTTTTGCATACGCTTGAGCTGAAGCTTAGGCCAAGTTTCAATTATATGCTTATCGTTTAACACAATTTTTTAGGTAAATAGTGTGAAATGATACTTAAGTTTGTTACACCATGAAGCTTTACTTCCAGTAGCACACCCTAACTCAACATTATGGCGATGACCATGTAAAAACATCTGAATTTTAATTGCTAAATTCGTGATTAAATACTAAGTTAACCATTCTGTGAAATCAACAATGTGTAACTAACTGTAATGTGAAGATGCTGCAACAAATGCTTACGGTGAAGGGCGCTGGTGCAAGTACCGAAGGTTGAAGTAAACTTATTTATACCAATACGGTTAAAACAGCTTCGATTGTCCTTTATTTAAAACGTTATGGTCTTGTCTAACGAGGCAAAACAAATTATCCTTATCTGTCACAGTCGTAAAACAAATTATCCTTATCTGTCACAGTCGTATCACGACAATTTGTCGCTCGACATCTTTTAATCCGAAATCTCGTCCACTCGATGTATGTTTCTCATCATTGCGCATAGACTTAAGCTACGGATCAGGATTGCGATTTGCATTACACTAAGGGTAACCAACTGCCGTGCAGCGAACTGTTATAAATTTGGCAAAACATTATAGTGAATTGTTCGATTACGATATATCTAAACACGTTTAGTTTTTCATTTTCGCTAATCGCAGTTTCTGTTCCTAAACTTTAGTTACTAGCGCATTGCTCAGCTGGGACCGTTCCTTTATCAAGGATAAAGGCGACATCCCCTTCCGAAACTTCTGGAGAAACAAGGAAAAATTACTTTTGACATGCTTTAGAATTACCTGCTGGATTCAAGGGATCAAAGTCATTTTTTACATACAGTTATACCCTCTCGAACTCAAATCCTGGCTATCCTCCTGCTGTTGAGCGTTCAAGAACTCCATAAAATACGCACGAATCCAACAGATGTGGGCTCTTGAGAGAACATTTAAATATGAACAATGCGGAAGTATATTTTGTGTTCGAACTCAGGATGCCGAATCCTAGATTTCACAACAGCGTAACTCCTCTTTACAATATTTTAAGACTACACGCAAAGGTGCATAATGCAATGGTTTTGGGAAGCGTCCAATTGTTTCAAAACCGAAATCTTGTGCTAAAATTCAACGCTAATATTGCATTTCGCAGCTTCTCACTCGTTTTGTTCGCAAGGTTTCATCGACTATTATAATATTGCACCCTCTCGCAGGTGCCCGTCCTGCTGTTGAATCTATTGCTGCCCCCCCGCTCTTCAATGCATACACGCGCCAAACGCGAAACTGAGATACTTGAACAGAAGTTTGCAAGTTGCAATTTGCGCGTGCTGCAGTGCGCCGATCATAAACGAATTTACGGTTTCAAGTGCAACCACAAACTTTTCTTAGTTCTTAATTTTATAGCGGGTGTTTTTCGATTAATGGCAATGATCGTTGGTGGCAGGGCCGGAGCAGCCACTCCCCATACTCGTCATTTTGGGGGACCCCACACCTAAAGGGACCCCCACCCTAACCGGTTGAAACAAAAACCGCAGAAGTTTTAAAATGTGTCTGGCTTCTCGCACGCTTCGCGCTCGCGGTTTTGAAGGCCCCAGCCGGACGTGTCGGGAGCGTCCTCACCCCTGTCTGCTGCTGCACTGGCTGATGTATTACTACTATGGTTAGAAGAGTGACGTAAAAAATTGAGATATTTGGGATTATTGTAAACTTTAAAGTTTATTTTTTTTTTGATTTGCTATTTATTTCGAAACATGAACTGCAATAAAGAGCTTGATATTATTGTACGCGGTGTGTCATTAATAAATTTTGTCAAGCTGTTCTGCTCAAAATTCGATATGTACAACATTATTCGGACATTTGTATTAGGAAAATTTGTATTGACATTGAAACAAGAAGTAGACGATCCAGTACTTCGATTCTATAACTGAACGAAAGGTTGTTCGCTTACGAGCGTTGGTTCACTGTTCTGTCGTTGTGTTTACTGCTTGCTGCCTGTACATGGTTTTTGTGCAAATATTTTCCAAATGAACAAGCTGCAAAATAATATTTTTGCGTTCATATTATATATACTTTTGATGCAAAAAATACGTTTGTTTGTTGTCTAAACTTCATAAATATGACCAGAAAACGAAACCGTTTAAAAGCAAGCTTTAGTATTGGGATTTGGGATTTACGAAAAATGTGATTACCTTCTCGCTTTCTTCGTTTGCGATGTTTCTTTCGCTATATCTCGTCTGCTCGTAAATCCGCTCAATGTAAATCTGCAGTAATTACTTTGCCTATACATCCACTAATGTATACAAGACAACAAACAAGACCTCGCTCATCAGTTAGCGTTTGGTTTCCAAACTAATGAATTTCGACAATTACAGATCTCACTATTTCCAATAAAGGTTTACTATTAATCGAATGCAAAATAATGGGCTTAATTTCCAATCCCATCATTTGCTGATACGAAAGTTACAAGACCTGTCACCATCTAGTCATAGATGCTATAAGCGGCATATGTATAAAACAGGGCCGGAACAGTAGTATGAGCATATTCTTAAGCCTAGGCGTAAGCCTAAGCTTAAGCGTATGGATGAGCCTATTCCTAAGCCTAAGCCTAAGCCTAAACGTAAGCAAAAAATAGTCCTAAGCTTAAACTGACTCTATTATAGCCCCTTCAGAAAACGATCCGGCCCTGTTTTATAATACATGGGCACTATTAGCTATACGCACATTTAACAAGGGGGGGGGGGCATATTTTTTAGTTGCATTTAATGAAATTTTGGACAACGTGTTGCAAAAATTTGATTATCTTAAGCAATGACGTTTGTTACATGAAATTCGGCCTCGTTTGCAAATAAAAATAAATTTTCTGCTACAGATTCTTGCTAAAATATCAAGTATAAGGTTACGCTTTGCTATTCGCGAGCCATATCACTTTCCAAGTCTTATTATATACTATGTATTTATTGAGTAATAAATAATAGGTTATCTTTCACGAACGGCATGCTGAGTTTAGGGTACCTCAGCTATATTATTAATCTCATATTGTGATTCGTGGCTCTACTGATTGGTCGTATAACCCAATTAATTGTTGCTGGATTATATACAATTTTGCCATAAACAAAGTATAAAAATAGAACAATAAACTGTTTCCACCATGTAAAAACTGCTCGGAAATGGTAGTTCAACTGCTCAGAAATGGTAGTTCAGCGTTTGCTGATATGCGCAACGTTTTGTTTACGTCAAGCTAGAGTATGCCGTATTCTACAATGTTTGTAGCATCTATTACCAGATTAGTAATAGGTCTTCAAACAAACAAGCTGTAAAACGTGCTGATCTGAAATTTCACACAGAACGATAAAAATTCACAAAATATGACAAATTTTAACACTTAATATTCTTTGGTTAAAATTTTTTACGTCGTAATACCAAATGGCTAGAGATGATACTAATGGCGTAGCCAGAGTGGGTTTCAGGTGTCAATCCCAACTTCCTTTGTGATCGATGTGCTTACGTTTTTAGACACGATTTTAGTCCCAACACAAGACACCTTCCTCGAAACTTTTATAGAACGTAACCCTAATGTCTGAAATCCTGGATACGCTCATGTGTTCTACACACATTTGAGAATACAAAGGTTGCTAATCATTTCGGTTGAAAAATTAACTTCCGTATAGTTTGGATAACGAGTAATGTACACCTAATATTGTAAATCTCCTTCATGAACATTTTTATTCAAAAAATGAAATTTTTGATAGGATTTTGTGATTATTAACGAATAGTTGAACCTTTTCGTTTTCGAACAATCACACAACACTGGCAAATAGCGTTAAAGTTGAAATTTTTTATGCTTCAACGCAAGTTATACGGCCGCACAGGTATGCGTACCGATGAGGGAAAAACATTTTTTACGTCTTTTTGGTCATTTCATTCAACCGCCGCCATTAATTTTTTGAATTTTTTTTTGATACTTCGTAACCTTAAAAAGATTAATTCTTGAGATCAAAAAAAGTTTTGTAAGGTAAGTTTACAGGAAAAGCAATGCTTGTATTTACATTGTTTGGCAAACCGAGACCTATGTTATATTGTTATCATTTTAGAGAACAATTACTCCAGAAAATTATATTGTTCAGATAACAAATACTTAATATCAAATTAATTAGTTTTATTCGACATAAATGATACCGGCTGTCAGCTTCATAAATTATGCTTTGTGTTTATTAACAAATTATGTATCATACAATATTTAATGGTTCGTTCTAATCTCAGAAGGGACCTTGACCCGACACAAAACGTTGGCTCTGATGAAACGCTGCAATGAAAGTACGTTTTAGTGTCAATATTTTCAGTTTGAAGTCTTTTGTGTATTTAAACTTATATTTTTGATTCGTAATTGTACACTGTAAAAAATGCTGAGTCAAATTGACTCACTCCGAAATAGGCTTTTCCTGACTACACAAACTGAATCAAATTCTACTCCGCCGTGTAGTCAGGAAAAGCCTATTTCGGAGAGAGTCAATTTGACTCACCATTTTTTGCAGTGTAGTTTCATAATGGTATAACGGACAAATGTCGTTAAAATTGAAAATTGGATTTCGCATCAAAATGTCTTTATGATCGTAAATCTAAACTATGCAAAAAAGCTGCAAAACATCGCACTTCAACGTCAGGGTTACCCACAACGATAGTAATACCCGTAATATATCCCGTTATTGAAATTTCTGGAGAAAAACATTTTTAACAATAACTGCATTAGTAAACTTTTGAATTGTAGATGTCAAGCAAATGTTCTCTTTTACTGGAGCGCTCGCTCGCAAAATAGTTTCACAAGTAAATATAATGAAATCGAAACTATGCCATTGTCGCTATTCTGTGGTTTGAAACGTACAAAAAACCCATTCATCATTCGCACATTAGTATACTGTTCAAAGCTAAGGTCGACAGTCATGAATGTTTGCAGACTGCAGGCAGGCAAAAAATCTGCAAACTACATGTAAATTTCAGTGAGTTAATTTTAACTCAGAATGAGTTGAATCACTCAGACTGAGTTAGGACTACCAGAACTCAGAATTATGAGTTGATTCAATTCACTCCGAGTTAATTAATCAAGTCACGTAGAGTCAGCTCAGCTCAGAGTGAGTTAAAGTTTACTGTTATTAACTCAGAAATAACCAACTCGCTAGTTGAATTGATTAATCAACTCATTGGAATTTACAGTGTATTGGTTACATTTAGGTTTTAAAGGTACTATGCTGATGATCCAAAAACATACAACAAAACGTACAAACAAACAGATTTGGGGGGGATTGATATAAAATACGACAAACGAATGCATCGCTTTAAAGCGCAAACAGCAGAGTACAGGAAATATAATGGAAAAATTGTGACAACAAAGCTTCCAGTGTTTCTCGTATCCTGTAAAGTATTTTTCAAAAATCGCACATTTTTATGCTCTCTCAGAATGGAAAGAATTTGACGGCCGCAGTATTATGGCAGCAAGGGGGCGCCAGCCAGGATATTGCATTCGCGTGGTTATATTCTAAACGTGTTATTGTGCCCGAGTGTAGCAAGCGAGAAATTGTTTTTTTGGCCTGGTGAACACAACCAGTTATAACCGATCATGTAAAGTATCGTTTATTTCGCTTCCCAGAAATTTCGGAGGGAAAATCCCCCCATATCTCCCTTATATACCCTAGTATAGCAGTATGGGGTGCAATAAATGTAAACAAGGCATATTTGTTCGGATTTTAGTTTTTGACAGAAAATACACGTCACCTTTTTTTAAATGTTGTTGCTCACAACAGAAACGAGAATGTTTAGGATTTTATGCTGAATAAATGTGTATAGTTTAATGGCTTAAGTATTAGATATAAACTGCTTATAAACAGTAAAAAGTTTTTTGTATGGCTCTTTATATCAGTGATGGATCCATGGGGGGAGTGGACTGGGTGCATGCATTAATCCATGCAACAGCGCTTCCGTGCTGAAAATGAACATAGTTGCACTTTGTTTTCTAAACCCAACAGCTCAGAAATTGGTATGACATGTATACAATTTGAGTGCAAAAAGTTTGATGCTTTCTGCAACCATTTGTAAATCTAAAAATATCGCAGCAATATTTGCTAAATACGCTTTAAAACGGCAAAATTTCGAAACGGAAAAAAGTATCTTGTGCCATCAGAAAGTCCTGGATCTAATGACGTTTCATATGTACGCTTTATTTTACGTTATTCGGCTTGTTGTGTATATATTTGTTATTTTTATAACATTGTTTTTAATTTTTTATTCGGTATTTTGAGCTACCAAAAGAATCAACGACGCCTAAACTTTCGACCGACAGACAGGTCCGTAGCCACAGAGGGGCCCGGGAAGCTCAGACCCCACCTGGAAGTATTTTTTGGTTTTTGTAATTCATTGAAAACCCTTGTATGCCAACTCTGAAACACGTGTAGCCCTTCTCCTAGCAACGTGACCTGGCTAAGTGCCTGCCGACAGAATTTACTAATTTTATGTGCCTAAACTTTAGTGAATTTTGTTAACGCAACCATTGTCTAGCAAGCAAAAATACAGCCCAATTTCGGGGTTGTTAAGTGCGACTTAGAACAAAATAAATTTAAAATAACTGTGATAATTCGGATTCAAACCATAAGTTTACTTTTAAGTTTTTTCCTTTTAAAAATAGTTTTAAAAAGAAATTTATCCAAATAAAGGTTGCAATATTCTTTCGTGCGTTTTCATTCTGTAGCTGTTATGAGAAAATAGGTGACGAATACAAATATATACCGAGACAAACAGCACAACAATACCGATTGCTATGAACTTCATGCAAAAAATCTAAACTGCTGAGCCAAGGGAAATTTTACGGGGGCACCTGCAATTTCAACAAAAGTATACAGTAACAATTCTTGAAAGTTTGAAACTTATGGACATATATAGTTGAAGATTTTTGTTTGCAAGGATCAAAGAATCAATGGGTAAAGCAGTAACCAGGAGCGAATCATATTTGCGACTGGGAAGAATTTTGTGAACGTAGGAAGTGAAATTTTTGACATTGTTTTAGTGTTTCATATATTCTGAGGCAAAATTTTATTTTTGCATGGCTCCGATGAGGGTAATGGCTTTGTGGTGTGCGCTTGTGAACAAAAATTGTACCGAAATTATATTGAAACCTAAGTTAAGCCAATGTCAAACAAACTTGAAACCTAATAATATAGAAAAACTTGAATTTTTAAACTGTTGTTTCTGTATATATGAGTGAAAAATAAGTATTACGTTTCAGAAATCTTGCTGTCAAATCAAAAAATATTTGTCGCTTTTTGAATGGCAGCAACAATATATTTTATCTCATTTGCTTATATTCTTTGCAATTCTATAGAAGTTACAATTTTTTTGCCTTGGAACAATATATGTTTACAGATTTCTGAAAGAGGTCTTAAGACAAACTGTGACGAAACCGTAATGAAATGTGTAATTTATGCGTTCTTTACTACAACGATTTTGTACAGACAAGAATATTTTGATTCACGGGTCATCAAAAGTATTTAGAGAAGTAAATTTGGGCGGGCAATTAACAAAATAAGGGGGCATTCTCCTGCAGTTCCCTCCGTGGCAACGCACATGTCTGTTCCGGGATGTAGTTTTCCAGTGGAAATGTAAAAAAATTTCCATTCAAGGTGAAGCTAATGTCTAAATTTGAATACGAAAATATTGCTTCATTAGTTCAGATAAACTTAGCAATATAATGAACATACATTGAACTACGAATTTTTGGAAGGAGATTGAAAAAATTTTCATCCGCATTTTGGGGGATCTGTGCCACTCTTCCCCTCAATACCTCCAACGCTCTTGTCTTACAGCCAGCAAGCTAAGCTTGTCCAGCCGATTTGAGGATTTTATGTTTTTGACAAAATATATTTTGGTCGCATAAACATTCCTTTCCAACTCAAAATACAAAATAACTGTTTTACAACAATCTGGATTTGGTCGCGAATTGTGCAGGAAAGTATTTAAGTAGCGAAAATTTTGAAATTTTTGAATTCGGATCATTAATATAAAAGTTGCGAAATTTTGGCTTTTTTAATCCGTTGGCAGTTCGATATTTATGTAAAATAGCTGTGTTTGTTGGTTGGCTACTCGTGTTGTTATGCAGTCTAAACGCCGACAATTTGGTGATGTTTAGTTTGACCAGTAACGTAGTTCAACACCGTACAAAATTTTGACCCAAATATTGGGGCGCTATCGACTCAGCGAATCATTGCAACACCGTCGATAGTTTAGATTGACCATTTCCTAAAACTAACGCTATTTCGCTGATACTTAAAAAACTGAGCTCTTGTACAGTTTCCTCCCTTTGTTTGCTCAGGCACAGGCTTGAATTTAGGAAAAACCCAACTATGCATACGCCAACAGCCCGTATTCTCAAATGTGTGTAGCACGTATTACCAGTTGGTGATAGGTTCTATAACTTTACGCGCATGCTGAGGTTCGAAATTCAGCACATTTGTTGCATTCAATTCACTTTACTTCTGTGCTATTTGGACATCTGCAAGTGCAGGAGTTCGTTAGTTTCAAAACCCATTACTAACTGGCGATAGGTGCTATATACATTTGAGAATATGGGCCTAGGTCTGAACATTAAACGTGGGAAAGTATAGGTACAAGAACCAATAACTATTGAGCCGAAAACCTTTTGTATCGTAAAGTAGCCTTGTTAAAGACATAATCGCATGCTTGAAACCGCATTAGGCCAAACTGCATGCTGGGTAAGAAATTTGCGACGGTAAATAGTTAACAGAAATTTGAACATTAGCAAATTAGGATTTATGTCAAATACAGACTATAACAAAATAAAGCTCGCTAAACGGATTACGGCGTATTAAGTAGGATCGGGGGCTCCGCTCATTGGTCACAACGGACGCAGCTTTGTTCTAATGCATGTTCGAAATGTGTTACTTTAAGCTATTTTTATAAAAAATGTCAAAAATAATTCACTGTTCCGCGCGTGAGCCAGATCTGGTTTTATATATTTAGCGATTAAGGTAGGAGCGCCAACGAGTTTCGCTGCATATTTTCAATACCAACAACATATGGAGAGTAAACGAAATAGTTCTTTACGAAAAATCTCTACTCCATTACTGCAAAGATTTCGCCGAACGTATAAGCTTAAAATATTTTATTGTTAGGTTTATTTATTTAGCAAACGGATATATGCCGTTCTGTACCTCAATGAAATTTTTTCGGGCTGGCGAACTCAGTCGGAATACTACTGGGCAACGATTATGTGTAAAAATGAAGTTTTCAACATTATATATCAGGGTACGACCGGATATCCGGCTCCGGTTCCGGCTCAAGCTCCGCCAAAAAATCGACATTCGGCTGCGACTCCGGCTCCGGTATTTTAACTGTCCGGGCATTTTTCAAGAACTTCAAAAAATTTAAACCATCATTCGTATCTATGCCAACCATCATCTAACTGATTGACTTACTTTTACATATTTTTCTATCACAGAATATATATCCCAGCATATTCCTATTATTCCTAAGGCTAAGCCTCAACTACAGCGTATAAATAGGTCTATATCTAAGCCTAAGAAAGATTATTATTTTATGAGAACGGTTCACATTTCAATTAATTTTTTCAAATACAAACGCAAGAGAGATAACAGTTTCCCTGATCCGACACACTGATATACGAGAAGAAGTGAAATTAGCGTTCCAACTGACTGTTATACGAAAAAAAGTATCGGCAAAGAATCGGCAATTTTTTTGCAGTGGAGATGCCAGTGCCGATACTTGCGAAAAGTGACGATTATTACCGATACTGATTAGGTTGATACATTTGTGCTTTCAATGGGTTTTTATGTTCAAATTCTAGTATAATACTCTGTAATCGTAAAATTGTTTTTGCAACAATATAAACCTGCTCGTAAACTGAGTTAGAACAAAGCGGCAAAGAATTCCATAAGCCGCAACTTTACCGTAATAAGCACCTTGGATATCACAATAATTTAATACAATCACTGTGTTATCTTGATATAGTACAGTGCGAAGCACAAATTTAGCCATAGGGTCCACCAAAGCGACCATTGCTTTTTTAATTACTTCGACAAATTTATTTCTATTAATAACTAAATCCTAGCTGAGACAAATAGACTTAAAAGAACCACCATATTATATGTTGAAGTAATGGAGCGGACCCTCCACAAATCAGAACACTTGCTAGCTATGAGTCGGCAGTTTATTATGGTCATGTTTAATGAAAGCTTGGGTTTATGGTTTTACACACTTGTTTACGTTACCGGACAAAAGTTTTATATGGTTATTAATGGTACCTTTAAATTTAGCAGTAATTTAGAAAAAAACTGTTGCTTTGCAGTGATGCATACTTCGGGTCCGCATCCTAACGGCGCGGCCAGGAGGCGCTAGTCCCCTAGAAACATTTTGCTCGCCCCCCGCCGATATTTTTGTCCCTACCCTAACAACAACTGAAATGTGTAGGGAGGAACTTTTCAGTTCATTTTCGGTTGTCAATATAATACGAAGAACGTTCTGCCACACAGAACGTCTCAGTATGCAGTGTTAATACGGTTACTTTCCTGAACCCCCAAGTTTATGGGACCTTAAGCAGGATGGGGGGTTTCCGCCGCCCAAGCCCTCAGCACTAAGCGGTTTTTATGCTGGAACTCCAAAACACAGCCCACAAGTACTTTGTTACAAATTTTATGTTTTTAATAATGTACCGCTTAGCGTGGGAGTTTGTAGAGGGCGATAACCTCTCATATTGCGTAGAGTCGCTGAATTTGGGGGTTTATGGGGGGCGGCAGCTCTACGATAATTCGACTAAAGGAATTTTTTCTATGTATGGGGGAAGCTTTCAGTTGAGTATATCTATCAAGTGCAAAAAACAAGCATGCCTCTGCGATTCGCTGTGACTCTACATTTTCGTTTTATGAATATGACAAAATCAATTTTGCTAATAAGAAACAAATTAATTGCAAATTTTAAATTAGACTGGTTTTGCTTTAGCAATGTGTTTCTGCTTACTCAGCGTTGTGCAGTAGAAAAAGTTAGGAAGAATGCGGAATAGTTGTTTTATAAGAATGTCATAAAATTTCGGTGACCTAAGGGAAAAACTTCGACGAGTTCACTTAGAATGAGCTCTATTGCATTCATTAAGATGTAGCAAATTTCAATGGTTATCTGACGAAGGCACAAGCGTTTGTTCGGCTTGTGCTTGGCTCTGTATCGGTTTTAATTTCGTTCTAGTGCGCATGGTATATTGCAGAGATCAATTCCTACACAAAAGGTAGACAAATACTTTTTTAGCTGAACAAATTCAGGAAATTTCATTTAAAACTAGAGGAATAATTTTAGCAAATATGGTATTTTGAACGTTACAGCATACTGTGGTCGAAAATATTGGTTTTCTCGGTAAAAAATATATATTATATATATTTGTATATATTATTATATATGTATATATTGTACTTGCTAAGGTAGTTGATTGAAATATAAAATAACACAAAAATTTGTCGATTTATTCTTTATGAATTAGTGATTTTCAATTTGTTTGTCTTGACACAAGCATACTGTATATCCAAGAGCACAGTTTAGTACCGTTGAACAAGTACAATTTTGAAGTCCTTTGCAGTCTTTTGTGTTATCCATCTGCGAGTTTGCGTTTGCCGCAAAGCGGTCGAATTTTGTAAAATTTTGCAAATTTAGTCTGTTCATGATCTTCGTATATCATTTCGTTCCCAAACTTGAATTTTAGAAACATTCGATTTTTGAGATGTTCCCCCTGGGATAGGAAAACTTGTTATAACCAAAACAGATAAGATCGCAGAGAATTTTACACCATGAAACTCTCACTGCATGCTTAGCAAAATGGTATTGAAATTACGTAACTTTTTGACATTTTCGGTTTTATCTTTAATAGAATTTTAAAAATGCTAATTGTTTTAAAAAGTCAAATTTCATTGTGGAATCATCAGGGAAGGTCATGTGGCAAACTCAAATGTGCGAAAATTTTCAAAATCTAACTATTTTTGTGCAAATGCTGGCGCTGGTGAAAGACTAACGAAAAACACCCTGTCCTATGATGTTTTATAAACATATAAGCAACAGGGTTTTGCGGAGCAACTTAATGTGTCAAGTCGTTTTGAATTCGAAATCGTATAAGATTCTGAGTAAAATGTTGTATCTTGCAGTGAACCGGTTTAAGAAACAATTGTTATTTGCAACGAATACACCAGCACTTGAAATATTTTTGCTGGGGCACCATTAAACAATGCTAAATTTTCGCTCAAGTAGCCTGTGGTAGGCAGTCTTCTATTAGTCAAGAACGCGAACATTTAGTTGTAATTGAAGTTTAGAATTTTTGACAAAAATCTCAAAGCCTATGTTTTGCACTAAAATGTTTTACATATTGCACTGTTTATTATAGTTCTGTTCCCTATCTGTTAGCGTTGAAGTGTTGAAGTATATTTAGCAATGATTCTCAATTATATGCTGTTCGCTGAGGTTCTGCTGCCGACAACTGCGAATAAAACTTTGTGATGCCTGTAGTAAATCTGTACTGTTTTAATTTTAAATTAAGTTAGGGTCATTGTATGATATTATTTTGATTTACTTCATTTTGGTCGTTTGCTGTAACATTCTTCTGGGATTTAGGCAAAATTCTAATAGTAGACTGCAAGTATTATTGCCGATGCTCTCTTAACCTTCAAAACCCAAACTTTGTATAACGATTCTTTGCTAAAATTTACGGTCGGCTTCTCGCTCGTTTCGCTCGCAAAGTTTTTTCCAATATTGTATATTGCGCTCACAGCATGGTGGCATTATCGTTTTTGGATAGGATGCTACGTGCCCTTTGATACAAAGTACTTCAATGCGGCATTAATTAAATGTTAATTGTTGCGATAAAATAGAAATCAGTGTTTTATCATAAGGATTTTTAGCACTAAAATTAAAATTGTCCGTAGAAATAACCACAATTAATTTGTTAGTTGCTATCTTCACAGCTAACGCAATCACTGTTGTGTTAAATGTAACTGGTACTTGGCGGATATGAACGTGTTTATGCTTTCAAACGTTGGCTGAAGAAAACATAACTTCCTAAAATTTTTTCTGCTCCATATTTATGTATCCAAAAGAACTAAATTAATAAATCACAATTAAATTTCAAAATTCGATAGAAATCTATAATAAAGCTGAAACACCAACGATACGTAATTTGTGCATCGTTCCGACAAATTTTACACTCAAGAACTTAAAGGTACAACAATGTAAAATTCGCAACGGATTGAAAACTATATAAACTATACTGTATTTATTAGATCTCGGGGTAGAAACTATTCAAACCATTTTAGCTTTTATGTAAATATAACATCACATGGTGCCAGCCAATTAGCAGCCCATTACGCTGGAGGCAAATTATTAATTATTTAAATTATTTGTTACATTTTTATGTTTTGTCAATATTACTAAATAAAGACTATGATGATAGAGTTTCATTGTGATGGATACAAAACTGCAAATTTCTCAGAAGTCGGTTCATGCTGTCAAGGTAAGTTTAAGCGTTCTTGTATATTGTTAATTTTGCAAATGTATCTGTAACTACAGACGTAGCCAGGATACGTTCTATAATAATTTACTAACTGAAAAAGGTTGAAAAACCATTTTACAAGAATTCTAAAGAGGTTTGGCCCGTGTAAAGATCAGGGGTGGAGCGTTTTTCTGTGGGACTGCAATATATATTCACTTAAGCTTTAGACTTATTCTTTGCTTGGATTAGGCTTATGCTTAGGCTTAGGCTTAGGAATGTGCTCATTTTTACGCTTAGGCTTAGGCTTAGGCTTAGGAATATGCTCATTCTTACGCTTAGGCTTAGGCTTTGGCTTAGGAATATGCTCATTCTTACGGTTAGGCATAGGCTTAGGCTTACGCTCAGGCTAACGCTTAGGACTATGCTTATGATCCGGTTCCGAACCTGTTCTTTACAATTGCCAGAGGGTTGAACCCCCGAAATCCACCCTGGCTATACCGTTGTACCTTGCGTGTAATGTCACATCATTCAGGCGTTCTAATGAACATGAGCATTGACTTAATAAGAACGATCCGATCCATGAATTTAGTAAATTCAAATTTACCGACAGTCAATATAAAATAGATGTTTTAACATTAAATTTAATTTAAACAAACAGCTGAATTATTTTTGGAACCGATAGCAAATCCGGGATTTTTTGGCGGAGGACTACAAAGCTAGATTATGTATATATAGTGCCCGCTAAGATTTGCCGGTGTATGTTCGGTGTGACATGAACGCTACCATTTAACTTTTCGCATCTCAAAATCATGCAAGGGTTGTAGATAAGGGTTCATATTTCCATACGGTTATAGAACCTATCGCCAGTTAGTGATGGATTTTTATACGGTGATCTCCTGCAATTACGGATCTCAAAATTGGCGCAAATGTAGGACATATCAAATGCGACCAAAGGTGCTATAGTTTTGAACCTCACCATATACTGGTTCAAAAGTTACAAGACCTATCATCAACTGGTGATAAGTGTTACACACATTTAAGAATACGGGCCAATTACATTGTTGTTAATATTTGTTCGGAGCTGAATAGAAGTAGATATTTGAATAAGAATTAAAACTTAATGATAATCAGTTTAACGCCCCTTAGAGCTAATGAAGTTTGTTAACATTTTGCGTTTGCGCTGGTAGTTTGGCAATTAATTAGTTCTATTTACTTGTTTTGAGTCCTCCAACGACAGTCGGTGCCCGTTTGATATTTTCAAAAATTACGAGAATATTATAAGCGGTTATGGGAAAAGGTCGTGGTTGACGACATGGCGTGGGCAGATTTGGAATACAGCGCAACGTATCAGTCTGTCGCATCTGAGTCGAAAATCAACGCTGAATTTCAGTTTTGATTTTGATGTTTTTAGCTTAAAAGTACGCTAGATTTATTGGACAGATTGACGACATTTTCTTTATTATTCCATGAATTTTTTCTACTCCACTGCTTACTATATTGCTTTGACGTTGCTGTGAATAAAAGAAAAGTTACGAGCAGATATCCTAAAACTATAAATTATTTTATGCTATTAATATTTTGTCTTGCGCAAACGGGCACCATTTTGTGGGACCCCACTTATTAGACCGTCTCACTGTTATATCTGATCCGCTGTATGAGAATTGATAGTTCATTAGCAATGCGGGTTTAAAGATGAATATAGAAACCAGAGCCGGAGCAGTCGTTCTCCATACTCCCATTTGGTTGGGGCCCTTACCCCTAAGGAGGCCCCCACCCTAACTGGATGAAACGAAACCCACCGAAACTTTGAAATACGTCTGTGTTCTCGCTCGCTTCGCTCGCGAGTTTTTGACATTGCTCTGTTTTTCAGTGATGTCTTAAATTGCTTTGGACTCTACACATGCTTTACAATAACCACCAGGTTGCTGATTGCCAACATATTTTATCACTTGCCACACTCGTTGGCTGAGGGTTACGGTATACTTGACGTCCAGCACTGTCCTACGCCGTGGTACAGTGCCGTCCGTCACTGTGCGTCACCCGTACGGCGCCATTCGTCACCGTCCGTCACCAGACGTTATCGTACGTGAGTTATTTGCGTAAGATACCACAGGGAGACGGACGGTGTTTTACGTCAACAAAAGTATAGCGCAACCATTACAATTTTGCTTAAAAATGATATAACTCTCATGAAACGAAATAGTCAATAACTGTAATAACGAAAGTTTTGAGTGAGATGGGACTTGTGCTGTTTTCCCTTAAAAGGTTTTACCTAAAATATGAGCTGTTTAGCTACTTTAAAAATGTCAAAAAAATTTCGCGCTGTGCGCGAATTTTGATTCGTTTTAAAGACTTCGATACTTTCTAGATCTATCATTTTGCAACTTTTGTGACGAACTATTTGAGAGGGTGTCCTCACAGCCATCAAACAGGAGCGTGAGCTCGGACAACATCAGATTAAACATTGATAAATTCAGTATCCACCTGTACGCGAGGGGCCCCCAACTTGGAGTTCGGCAGGTCCCAGCCCTGTCTGCTCTGGCGCTGATAGGAACGAAAATCTTTGCGGGAAAACAGAAAAACACGACATTTAATTTGAGGGCGTGGCTTAGTGTTTGCGCGCTGGGCTGAGATGTAACTGAATACTGTACCTATAAAGTAACTGATCCACCCCCCACATTTCATCTGTGTAGGGGGTAGTAATGAAGTGAATTAAAGCAACTGATCCACCCCCACATTTCAGCTGTGTGGGGGGTAGTAATGAACTGAATTTATTTTTACGAACATTCTGTCTAAAAGTTGAAAATAGTGAAATAAATAAGCACGTTTCAGCTTTAACTCTGAACGTAAACTTGTAAAAATATCTTAGTCATATCATTATAGCTTAACAGATGAATCAAGCTTACCTTCTGAATCATAGTTTCTTTTACCAGCACTTACAGCGCTATATAATCATAGGTGTATTAACCAAGGTGTGGAGCTGCCACAACCAATCCATAGAGCTGATAAAAAAATTGCAATTGGTAATGTCTTTGGGCTTATGTAACTTTTAGCGGCGTAACAGTAGTATAAACATATTCCTAAACCTAAGCTTAATCTTAAACCTAGGTGTAAAAATCTAAGCCTATGCAAAAAAGTTACAGCGAAGCTAAAGCTAACTATATCACAGTCTCGCGGAGTGGAAAAACAGTGTGGCCTCACTCGAAGATAAATGGGATTTTATCTTTGCATGACAAAATTCAACATTTGTGCTATTTAAAATTTATTCTACATATAGCATTTGTATGGTCAAAAAAGTACGTCTTGCAGAGCAAATACCCGGCCGATCTTAGTGTCAGTCTGAGTTTAACTCTATATATAACGCTTACGTTGTCTTTTCGACGGTCAAAAAATTTTCACAATCGTTGCCTTACAATGAAACCCTTTATAATACTGGTAACATGATACAAAGAACCAAAATGGTTTTCGTGTTGATTCTTATATTTATATATTGTATAATAAAGTTTAATTTACCTTCTTGCGACTTTTACGTATAGTACCTACTGTGCTAAAGTGAATTAAGCCCTATTCACAAGTGCAAGTTTTTGCAGCAAAAACTAGCATCGTGCAACTTGCACGCCTAAGTTTGATCACACAACAGCGTTGAGATTCTTGCAGCAGCAAATTATTCACTGAAATTCATGCTTTTTAATTTAATTCGCACCTGTGAATGCAATTACAAGCGGCTTGAATTTCTGCACCTGCAGTTTGATTGGTCAATTGGAATATTTCTTTAAAAATTCTTGCAGCTGCAAGTATTTCGTGTAAAGTTGATACTGAGAGTTCTCGCCGCAAAAATCTGCACGTGTAAATGGGGCTTTAGCAAGCTGCGAACCCAATAAACAATAAATGGTAATGAATTTTTAGACTGTCTATCTGCCGAAAATGTTTCAGCTTACCTCTGGCACAGCATCCAAAACCAAGAGAAATATTCATTTCTTGATTTTTGTATCACATCGGGGGGTTTACCCAAAAGCACCCCACGCAATACTTGCCTCTCTAATTCAGACTTTAGAACAGTGATTAATTTTGAAAAATTATGCAAATTATTCAATATCAATAATTAACGGCCATCACCGCCTTGTGGCTAATAATTTGTGGTTGTGCTTGCCTTTAAACGTTAAACGAAATTGAAACGTAAGATTTGCGGTCAAATGTTTATTTGACGGCAATTATTTGCTTTAAAACATATCATTTTCTGTCAAAATCAACATGCATGTGCAACCATAAAGGTTGTTCAGTTGAATTTAAATTTGGAACAATTTTATTAAAAATCGTAAGATATATTGTGATATTATGCGTTTTTGGATCTGTACAGAATTTTATTGTTTTCTGATTTTCGCCAAAATGTGTTTACCTTAGCCGGTATTGCTTCTAATATCGATTTGCCTTCATTTTGGTTCAAAGTAAATTACAGTATTACTAATAACAGCAGGTACATTTTGTACCACGCGGAACTCCAAGAGTTGTACACTCTTGTATCATACACTATTACACTCTCGACAAAATTAACGGATTTTACAAAAAAGATGCCGGAAACGAGTAAACAGTGGTAGCAACGGTCGTCTATAATGTTGTTGCATGGAAGTAACCTGCTTGTACATGGATTAAAAATAAAAGTTTTAAGAAAATTATTAATTTTTTTTTTTGGTGTTTTTTTTGGGTGGGTGCCTGGTGGGGGGGGGGGGGGGGCCCCGAGGGGGGGGGGGCGGGGGGCTTGTGCATGGGGGTGGGGCGACATTTATATCTGCGCTGGTTGCCTCGGCAACTCAATGTGAGAAGTGGTTAAAGTCATTCCATCACAGCATCAATTGAAGTTTTCCTGCTTACTTTGGTTTCATTAATTTGATTTTAAAATCGAGTGTTTTGCTTCAAAATCTACGGCTAGTTAAGATTCATGATTGCTACACAGCATGGCACCAACCGGAGATAAAAAATGCCGTAGACGGAACCGGAGGTCAACAAAACTTGCCGCAGCCGGATGTGCAGCCGGAGGTGATAAGGAATTAGGTATTTAAAATGGTGTTTAATTCCTTAATATATTATCTGTAATGTGTTTTTAAATCGTTTGGATTTACGCTTATTTTTTTACAAAATCTCGGTAATTTTATCGTCAAAATTACGCCAAAAGTTAAGGCGCAGTGCGCCAAACAGATATATTTTTTATTCCTACACAAAATTTTACTATCGAAATTGCCAGAATCTCCGGTGAAAATTCGACCTGGGCCAGAGCCGGAGGTCGATTTCCTGCCGGAGCTGAAGCCGAAGGCATACCACTAGTTGCGCCCTGCTACACAGCCGAGATGCTGGACAAATTTAATATTGATGTGTGACATTCATTTCACCTGATATGCTTTTATACTTCTGTTCCGGTTTGGTCACTTTGAAGTTGGAAGCCTGTGTTTTAGTCGTAATTCTGTTTTGATTAGCAAAACTGCTACTGAATACATGCGCAACACAAATTTAATATCACTGTATATATTATGTTCATGTGCACGAAGACACACCGGCAAACAGGGGTGCAGTTGCAAAAGTTGGCTCCCTAGACAATGTTTTATATTGGTAGGGTTTATAGAGTGAAAATATGCCTTAATGGTGCCACACTGTCATTTATTGTACATTGGGTCCCACTTGCTCATACCAACCTAATATTCACGTCCAACAAAACCAAAGCGGTCCTCGACTGAAATTTAATGAAACTGATATGAGGCTGGCCGAATCATTCTTGACTTTTCGTGCTTAATTTTGTGTTCATAGACAAAGTAAACACAACATACTTAACGTGCCCAGTGCTGGAGTCAGCATTTCGCTGTGAAGAGTTGCTTCGGGATTTTGTATACTTTCCATCTCATGTTTAAGGTTAACGTTTGGGAATAGGTTTCCACTCATGCATAGGATTAGGTTAATGCTTATAGGCAAAGGTTACGCTTTTTCTGAAATACACCAATTTTTAATTTAAACCTATACCTAAGTCTAAACTTGAGTCCACTCATAAGCCAGTCGGGGGAAATGTACAAGAGCCATGTTTTGTCCAAAATTTAAATTAAAATGTGGTTGGACGTCAGCTTTTATATTGAATATTAATTTTCGAGTTTTATGAATTAGTGATGTTAGCAATAAGTTTGTGTGTTTGCTTATGCTTAGGTTTAGAAACATGTTTATACTACTGTTACGATCATCAAGGTAACATTAGCCCAAAGACATTACCGATTGCAATTTTTGACTGCTGAACAAAGGTAGAGAAACTTAGAGATCAAAGCAAGCGAGAAACCAAACGCAATTTTACCACAAGATCATAATACAAAGTTTACATTTTGTGTCCTGTTGTAATCATGGCATGGGTGATCGTTCTCTGGACCCACAAGTGGTATAAACTACAAAAAGTGCATTATGTTCGGCGGATGTCACAATTGTAAAACGCAGAATCTAATGGAAACAGTATGCATTAGTATAACGAATATAATGTCATTGTTTAAGAAATAGTAAAGTTAACGCAAACAGAAATGGACAGTGATTAAGATAACGGGAAACGGAGAACGGATACTTAAATATAATTATAAAAAATGTTGTATTTTTCTGAAAGTACGATTAAAGTACACTAATGTTCGCAGCGGATTTGTAAAATTTAATAACAACATAGCTGATGTGCTGAAATCAGGTTATAGGTTACTTTTGTTATTTATATTTCTAAGCGAACCAAGCGCAGTATACCTATATTGAAATACTAAATGATGTTTAAGTGATTTAAAGTTAACCATGAGCATGAAAATAACGGAGCTTCCGGTATTTACGCAGCGGACGCGGAAACTAAACACTATGTTTACTGAAAACTATTCAATGCAAATGAAAACAAAACCCAATCACGCCCTAACCATACATCTATGCCAGAGGGATTGGGGTGTATAACCATCCTTAAATTTCTGGAGGGAAGAAATAAAGTGCGGGTTAACAGTGTTTAGAATAACCGTTTACAAATCGTAGAGGACAAACGTGTCGCATTGAGGTTATGCTCTGTCAAATGATAATCCTGGCTACGCGACTGAGCCAGTTTTATAAGCAAATTTATACAATTGACGAAAATATAATCAAGAAATCCCCAAACCACGGAAGTTAAACGACAAATAGATTTTTAGGGCTAGGCAGCTTAATTTGATTTACATGCAAACCAAACAAAACACAACCTTGCATTTTGGGTTTTAATATTAATTCAGCTGTACAACAATATTAGGTAATACCGTCACAGACATAATGATGAACCTAAAGCGTTGCTTAATATGCTTCTAAATGATGGTGTATATTTTCGTTCATGAAACAACAGTTTGCGTAGATTAAATCTAGGCTTATAATGGTTTTTTCCAGTAAACGCGTATATTTTGTTTGTGGGAATATTTGAATAGATTTTATAGCGAAAAAATTGGTTTAGCGAATAATAAAAATGTTTTTAGTAATAAGCGTCGCATTCCTAAAATTAATTGGAATTTCAGGAAGTTTAAACATATTTGCTGTTCTTTGTCAAAGGCCAAAGGTACGGTAAAATGTTCAACAAAAGCGACACTTGGCTGCAAATCTGTAGGTAATCCGCATTAGAGAACTGTGATAACATTGGGTAGCAACGTAAACGCCAGTTGGTTTTCAATAGAAATATAGATTACAAGAAAAGAAATTCGAACTTAAGTAATCCAGCTTAACAGATAAGCCCGAGCTACATTGAACACAGTATTCATAAAACAATGCCCTCTTGATAAAACTAACCACTTTATTCGTTATCTTAAGTGTAAACTTGTTCACTTGTTTAGTTTTAATCACGGCGTAGCCAGCATCTAATTTCGTTTGGATGTAACCTGATTTTGAAATTTTTTGCCACCTACAAGAAGACAGATTCTAAAATTGATCATATTTATAGTCCAAAGCCCATAATACTGTCTTTCGTTTTGCCTGTATTTCGGAGCAATATATCCATCCAATCCGCCTTATAACGCGCTACTATTTTGTTTTTGGCGTCCCGTTTAACCGTTTTGTATTACGTTTTATTCCAAGCAGCAATAATCGATGTTTTGGGCATCCAAGGTGTTTTCCGGAGCTGATTTAAAAATAGGTTCGTTTTGTGCGTTCGGGTGTATAACACAAACTTTTATAATACGTTAGACTCTGTAACAATGGATGCATCAATAGCAGCCTTGCAAAACAAATGATTTACTTTAATTTACAGCAAATCATTTTTTACTAAATCTGTTTTCTTGCAAAATTCTGTTAGCAGGAAAAAGGGGCTTCTTCCATTTTTGAAGTCAGCAAATTTTGCGTTTGCACAGAATGTAATATGGTTCGGGAATATATTAGAATCTGTACTTTCCAAATTACACCATTGCATAATAGCGTCCCAGCGTATGTAAGCCCTCTTTGCCTCTTAATCCTCTGCCGTGCCCTTGCAACCATATTCTCTTATTATACTAATTTTTAGCTCAGCTTTTACGTTCGTAAAGCGTACCCTCGCACCAAATAGTATTTGCATTTTAGTTCGCTTAACATATAGTTCAAAATTGCAACCTAGGATCAGGTTTCATACGAAACCGTTTTAAGCAGCAGAGCTATCGCGGCCACTGTCGTAATGTGTGGCCGTTCTACAGACAGAATGTTGACGGCGTTTGCTTTGAACTATATCAAAGTTTGCCTATTTTAGTATTCGCCCGATCACTGTCAGATCGAAGGAGGTGACACGCAGCTCTGGGCGCGCCAACAGAGAGCAAAATCAAAATTTTGTATAGAAATATTTACGTAATATAAAATTTGTGTTTGGTTTTTCGTTCATTTCACCTACGAGCATTTTTCAATATGCTATATATCGCGCGGTCCTATTTGAAATTTCTATTCGCGACTGTACCCATCATTCCAGATATCATTTAGTTCGTACATTAGTAAACAAGGGTATAACATAGTTGTTATTGTTCACTAGTCATTATCGCAGTTCCGCTTCGTTTTAAGCTTTATCTCGGTTGTGCATTTTGCGTCAGTTGCATTTTTAGTTTACAATGGATACGATTTCATGTTTGAGAAATGGGCTTAGTATTTTTTGTTTGCTTAAACTATGTTTCTAATTTGAATTCCGTCAGCATTGTGTATTGCAACCGTTATTTATGTCTTTAGAATATTGGAACCAAGTATGAAAGTAGGGTTTTTGAGCAAAACGTGTATTTGTTGACACTGTGCCAGTAAGCAAGATTTGTGATTTCAATTACATACCGATGTAAAAAAATTACTTAGGGAATCCTGCGGACTGGATGCAGCTACACCCACTTGTACATACCTATCGGCTCCTATGATTGCAGAGTAGTTTCCGGTAATATTGTTTTTTGGTGTTCCACCAACGAAAGCGGTGAAGATCAATAAGAAAGTTTTGGGCATAACTTACTAAGTTGTTCATTTATTGAACTTGTTTGAAACTTAAGAAGCAGTTTTATGACCACTACAAAATAGGACGTTTACAGTTTCCTCAATTAAGTCACATATTTTGGATCGTACGGACTGTTTCCATGCTTAATTAAACTAATTTGGGTAAAAAATTGGCAGGTACAAACGGCCTCGGGAGTTCAGTTGTAAGGGGGCCCCGGTGACCGGGAGTGAGACTCGCGAGCAGAGCTGCACGCAAACTGCGTCTACCAGCAGGTAAAGGCGGCCCGAGTAACATAATTTTTTCACGTGGGTATATGTATACCCGCGGGTAAAAAAGTTCTAAGGCGCTAGTAAAAATTAATTAATTTTTATCCACCTAGAATTTGGGTAGCAAACCCGAAACATATGTGGATTAAAACTATATTATTCTGTTGTTACGTTGTTTTACCTACAGAATAATGCAATGGTTTGTTTTGCCAACATTTAGAGTACAGCCCAATGTCTGCCTATGATCTGAATTGAAAATCCGCGTTCGTCTTCGGTAAAATATTTACTGGAAGTTGAGCAATTTCGATGCTGACATTTTTCGTATTTTAATAAATGTTTCGTTCAGTATATATCTATTAAGTGCATTCATAACTTTGGTCCATGTATAGACCAATTCTGGACAGTTATCTGAGAGAGTTAACTCTGGTATAATTTATTGACTTCTGATTTTGGTATTTTTGAGCTCCGGTTGCACCCTACCAGATCGTAACAGAAGTTATTGTGATATAAAGCAAGGTCAGGCGATTACGTATTATATCAAGAAAAATTATGAAATTTTTTTCTGAAGACAAAAAAATTGGGTGGGTGAAAATGGGTCGAGGGTAAAACAATTTTGAACGGGTATATCCTTGGGAAAAAATAAAATTTCCTCGAATTAAGCGAGTGCCGGACAAAAAAATTCACCCAATTACAACTTTGCTCGCGAGGGGCAGTCTTGGCATTCATGCACATGGCGTGAAATTTTTGCATTCCGTACGCACTGGTTACGAGTGATTTCGGAAGATGTATTATTGACGCTCGCAGTTTGAATTTTAATATATATATATTTTAAAGAATTCGAACTTTGATCTGTTATAATTTTAAAATTGCAACTAAGTAGGCTAAGGATAACCAAATGTCTTAAACCAATAGAATACACAGTAGTGAAGTGGGTTTTAGTCATTTGACCGCTCACGAAATTGCAAAATTGTGGACATACTCAGGATTGCAATCAAAGAGATCCCTACTGAAGTACGGAGCGAGAAATTAATGGCAGACACTGAAGCGATTGTGAGGCCAGCTTCATTTTAGCAATATACTACTGGAATGTTTTCGTTTGGAAAATCATGGGGCAAACATTTAGGCTGCGCCCCTGAACATATACGGTCTAAAAATATGATTTTCGAAAAACAAAACGAAATTGAAATAATAACAGAATATTATTGCAAAATCGTTAACAGTTAGGGTTGCGCTATACTTGACGTCCGGCGCCGTTCGTCACCGTGCGTCACACGTACGGCGCCGTCCGTCACCGTCCGTCACCATACGTTATCATACGTGCGCTATTTGCGTACGATGTAGCACGGCGACGGACGGCGCCACACGTCAACAAAAGTACAGCGCAACCCTAATACAATAATGACAGCGAATAAACTGTGTATTTGAAACGTTCGGTGAACATTATCTTAAGTATTGTAAATTTTGGCTGATCTAAGCTATACGACATTATACTTTATCACAATAGATTTAGCACACTTGTATAATTGTATACCTCAGTGATTATATATAAAAAATTGCTTAAAATTTGCGCAGTTCACATTCATTTGTGCTTACACTTACGTATAGACTTAGGTTTTCGAAAAGACACATCTATGCTTAATCTTTTTGCCAAAGTTTATTACCTGAGCCTTTGTCTAAGGCCTAAGCCATGATTTTAAATGTGGAACAAATTTTCAAGAGTCAGAAATTTTGAACGAACCAATTACGCGGTGTTGACAGCAAGCTACTTTTTATATTATGTAGTTGGTGTTATGAGGCCATATAGTGTACTTTATATGAAATTATATCATGGAATTTGGTGTCGCCGGCCAGCAGTCGTATATACCGCCAGTCTGGATTTGCCTCAAAGTATGTATGCCCATTATTAAACATTTGAAAACCGAGTTATATTATCTTGAGCAATCTAAAAAGGTATTAAGGAGTAAAAATTTGGCCAACGTTTCTAAATTGTATTTTTTTAAAAATATGTGCTGCATCACAATGGACACCATAGTCATCGCAAAAATAAGTTCCTTTAAACGTAGAAAACTTGTACCTCAACCTAATCATTAATAATACAATGCACATCTGTGTAATTTGATATATATTGATGAAACAACAATATATATATTTATGTATTACATATTATGCTAATTTGCGATTCAGAACAATTTCTAATAGGTCTAGGTTTATTTTCGATGTTACGCAATAACAGTTCGGCCTAGGGTAAACTGCTATTAAATTGAATTTTCTATCTAATGAATTTATTTGACCAGACGCAACACCAGCAACCAGTCAGCGTTGATTATGCTTTACTGTCATTCAGATAAATGTTCCAGTTGCTACAAGACATAGGCTAAATTGCGATTTTCTCAAAACATCAGTTTAGCCCAGGCCAAGTAGTAATTGGTCTGAATAACAGAATGGCCTACAACATGAACACTATTTTGATACTATTTTTGGTTCTACAATCTATGGTGCTATTTCAGCGTGGACCTGAAGAAGTTTGTAGTTCAGTCAATGGTTCTAGTATGAGTCCCAAGTCTAATCAGACGTCTATGGAAAACGACGCAAAGAAGGTAAGGGTTTTTTTGTGCAAGTTTAAATATTACTTGATTTCGTCGTTGAAATATTTAGCAGTAAAGAAACATTTTAATTGAGTTCTCGACCTAATCGATGTATATATTTTCTGACAACACAAACGTATTCAACACACATTACATTATCAAACGTATGCATCAGCGTGCAACCGGAGGTGAAAAATACCGAAGCCAGAGCCGGAGGTCAACGAAACTTGCTGGAGCCGGAACCGGAGGTGACACGAAATTAGGTAGTAGAAATGATGGCTAATTTGTTAATTTTAGCCAATATATGTAATATGTTGTTAAGTTGTTTGGTGTTACGCTAAAATTTTCTGCGAAATTTTGGAAATCTTTTCTTGAAAATTGTAACAAAAGTGAAACAAAACGCGCTAAACAGATAAATTTTGCAAAATTACGCAAAATTTCACTACCGAAATTGCCGTAACCTCCGGCGATAATTCTACTGGAGCCCGAACAGGAGACGGAGACCAATAGACCTCCGGTTGTACCCTGGTATTTTGTTAAAGCATTTAGCAGCCCTGCACGTAATCGGAGCTTTGTAGAGTATCGAACAACACTGACCTGTTTCGTTTAATTGTTCTTTATATCCGTTTAGCTTGTCTTGAATTTAATCGAGTTCTCCATATTCTAACTGGATTAAAGCTTTGATGCCAGCCAATTTATTTAAATAGTGATTCAAGAACGTCTGTACTGTTGCGACCCGAATAAGAGGGGGGACTGATATTTGTTTGGTCTCTCCACAGGGTACCCCCCTGTTACGGTTGCGGTCTGTTATTTATTTTAAACCCGCCCTCCGCCGTCTTTCGCTACTGCCATATGTGCGGTGTTGCAACTATCCGTTAAATTAAACGTTTATTGGTCGGTCTTCAATCCAAAGCTTGCGCGATAATGTACGGTTAAACCAAAGAATTACCTTCAAACTTAAGTATGCTTTAAAGTTTCGAACTCAACTTATTTGATCCTGGAGTCATTTATGCGCTATAATTAGGGATAATTGACATTTGTGGACTCTAATTAGGGTTTAGGGACTTTATCCGCTTACGGACACTTATTAGGGACACGGAATCAAATTGGTTGGGACTCAAAATGGGGACCCCCTCTTATTACCCCCTTATTCGGGTCACTACAGTACATTAAAGATCAAGGGTCCCCGTGGTTTCAAAACCAGAGCTTTGGGTTAGGATTTAATGCTAAAATTGGATTTGGCTTCTGGCTCGCATCACTAGCAACGTTTCTTCTAGCATTAATATATACATTCTGCTCTGTCGTAGGTGGACCACTGGTCATTGGATCCGCTACTGCATCTGTGTTGAATAAGTAAAACGAATTTTACTCGAAATGCTTTTCAGATTAAACTTGAACCAGCCGCAATTATGTCCACTGTCACCGTTTCAACAACAAACTTGATTCGTTCACGCGTAGTTCATTTACGAAATTTACCATCAGATTTCACCGATTCAGAATTAATGCAAATTTGTGTTCCGTTCGGCAAAGTAACAAACTATTTGATGCTAAAAGGCAAAAATCAGGTAATCATCAGCGTTTTAATGTTCCGGTTTGACTCTTGGCTCTTGAACACTTCTCCTCCACGTGTACGCCTATCGTTGGCTTTATGTTTAAAAAAATTTAGGCTAAACCTATCTCTTAACCTGAACAGCGGACGCAAATGCACAAGAACCTGATTTGTTTCATTAATTGCATTTTTAGTTAATTAAGAATTCGTTCGCAAGTATTGAAAATGATCTTCAAATTAGTTTCACAGACCGTAGCTTTCGTTTGCAACCAGGATCCAACCGGAATTATAAAATACCGAAATCGGAACAGCAATCGGAAAGTTAAAAAATACCGGAACCGGAATCGGAAAATAAACAATAGTTCTTACCGAAAAGTTCAATTTTAAGCGCTCTTTTTTAGCTTTTAATGCTGTAAACACACCATTTGTAATACCAAAATGCTGAAACAAATGCAGTAGGTGGAAACATATGATAAATTATGAAGTAATGGCACAATTGGAAAATTTTGGCAATACACGCGCAGGCAATTTTAGAAAAATAAGTTAGAATAATATGCCAATTTTTCTTAAATTTTCGAATGAGACAAAATTTTCAATACCGAACATACCGGGAAATTTCGGTGAAAAAATACCGGACTTCTTACCGGGACCGGATACGTAGTTAAAATATCGGATTTCACTACCGGAACCGGAATTTCGGTTGCACCCTGTTTGCAACCAAGCCGAAAATTTGGTCTGCCAGCGTGAAATAATTATTTAGGCATTTGTCGAATACGAAGACGATATTCAAGCTGCCGGATTGATTCGATTTTGCGCCGCAACCCCTTTAACCCTTCGAGGCAGAACACTGTTCGCCCAATTTTCTAATCATCAAGAACTCAAAACTGACAGCGCACATAAAATGCAACAGCAACAAACTATACAAGCTGCATTACAAACACAATTGCAAGCATCATGCTCGAATAACAATGCCGCGGTTGTGCCAGTTGTTGCTAGCCTTTCTGGAGTAGTACCCTGTAGTCAAGGGTCACCCGCCTTAAATGCAGTAGCGACAGTGTCAGCGTTACAGTGCGCAAGCCTCCCAACAGCAAATGGTACCTCAATCTGTCATCCGTTGACCCTAGCCGGAGCTGGTATTCCCCAACCGATTTTTGGCACATACTCGCCGCTCAGCTCAGTAACGAGTAACGGAGCTCCTGGTGTGTCCACTCCTGTAAGTATTGTCCCAACATGTGTTGGCGGTGGAGTTATTCAAAGCCAGCCCCCAGGAGTGATTTCGAACTCCGGTGCAATTCAACTAGCGTCTGCTCAATCGATACACAATGGTACTCCGACTCCAACTCTTGTTACAAATCCTCAACTACTAACAGGGATTGATCCGTTGACTGCGTTGGTAAGTTTGTTACAGTGGTTGCATAACTCCTTGAAGAATGCTAACTTAAATCAAACTCATTGCAATGTAAATCACAGCGGCGGTTGGCCTATATTTGGGGTACCCCCCAAAATCGAAGATACGGGGCTGGCTGCTTCGGATCTGGTTGCACTATTTCTGTTATATAATATATAGAGCGCGTTCAAATCATTGCACTTATTTTATTGGTCAATTTCAAAGCAGCAGTTAGAGCCATGGTCGCCACGCTACTGCTTGATTAAAATATCTAATTTTGAAGCCATTTTCGTATTACCTTGGAGTCGACTATTATGCTTGAATTCTAACTGAAAATAGTCTGTTAAATTTATATTTTCTGCACATGTTTCTGAGGCCTATTGCGTTCATTTAATTTTCAAAAATAGCTCATCAGGTGCTCATGCTAGGTTACGCTTGAGTTTATACAGTAGTCAGAAATGATCTTGTGAGTGTTTCATACCAAAACTAACCTCAACGAAAATAATTTTACGTGCAGTTTCAAGTTTTTTTGGCTTAAACTATGAATGTGGTTGGTCTATCTGATTATTGGGAACATTCGTAAATTTTTTTCTTTCAACAGGTAGTGAAGCGCGTTATTCAGTGAAAGAAATGGCCCGTAGTCCTCATTCCATCCTGAAAAAAATTTGCCCCCCCCATAAAATTTTTAACTTCGTTTGTAGGACAACGGCAGCCCTTGTATTTCCGTCACGAAAAATTTTCAACCCCCATAGCAAGATGAGCTGGCTACGGACTTGGAAAAAGACATCATGCTATTTAAAACAGTTACAAATTATGTGGGCGAAAAAACAGTTTCCAACGATTTTTAACCCTAATGTTTGGTCATAAGACATATATGAACAAACGCCGTACCTAAAACCTTTGCGAAATTTGGTTTTTAAAGCGTCACGTCAAATCGTGACGATTTTATATATTTTTTCTGCTGTGAATAAGGGACAGTTCGCTTGAACCCTATTAACAATTTGAACTGAACACGACGTTGTGAGAATATACTATTAGTTGAACCCGTGCTCGCTGATGATACGCCACAGGTAACCCTATTTTGAAGTGAAAATATTTTATTGGTAATAACTTGGTTGGTCAACCAATCGAAGCATACGTTGTAAAAGTTGTTGTGCAATATAATTTTGTTGCTGGGGCTATAAGTTTTAATGTAAATTATGGCATTTTTTTACGCTGAAAACCAGATATTATGAATTATTAGATTTGTATTTTATTGATAAATATGGTTTGAGAGAAGGTTCTATTTTTGGATGGTTTTAAGAGGTTGTGACTTCATTTTTGCTTCTGCTCTTTGTACACTTTCTTTCCTTTCGGGTTTTCAACATTTGCAAATATTGGAATAACTTACGATTCATTAATATTGTTAGGCTTAGGTTAAGTTTAAGTTCAGGTTTAGGGTTATAAGCTTGAGAGAAGTGTACAAGTGCCGTTGCGATTTTGACCGCAAGGTTTTGGAGCTTCGGGACTCAAAATACAGAAACAACATTTACACGTTTGGTACATTTTTAAAAACAGGATGCTCGCTGCAGGAATGGTCGAATAGCTACCTGATTAATACGGCGGTAAAACTATCCACCATTTCAGGACTTATATTTTCAAATGCATATAGCATCTATCTCCAGTTAGCGATTGGTTTTCAAACTGACGAACTTCTGCAATTATATCAAAATTGACAGAGAGGTAAAACCAATTAAATGATATAAAACTGAGTTGAATTTCGAAGCTCACCGTTCGCTGGTTGGAAAGCTACATCTCATATGACGCAGCTGCGGATAAATGGTACAAATGTTTCAGAATACAGACCCTCAGATTAAGCTGTGCGCCGGTTCGGCTCGCACCTTTATCCAAACATGTATCCCATAGTCAAAATATTGGTCTAAAGTATAAACCATGTTTTTCTCGGATACTTTTTGCTTCCCAACAGTTTAAGCAGGCTATAAACCTGCAGTTAACATTTTAGGCAGGTTGTTATTAAAAATTGGTCTGTACACATAAATGCGGCTGTGATCGTGTGATAGCGCATTTACCTTAAAATATTTAATTTCCAACAAAAATGTTACATCGATTTGTAATTGTTATAAGAACCGAAAACATTACAAAAGTGTTTTTATGAGTACTTTTTCGTTCAGTCCTACAACGTGTAAACTTTATAAATTCTTCAGTATTTTTTGACAGTATATTTAACGACTGTCTAAAAATCGAAAGCAATTTTGTACTCAAAACTGAAATATTGAAGGTATAAAAGATTTGTCTTTGTTGAAGATGCGTTTTGTATAACAACACAAGTTTCAGAGCAAATTGCACAAAAAATTTTTGCAATCACATTTTGTGCGCTGAGTTTTTGATGTGTGTCTGCAAAAGAAACGACAATAGTATAACGTTCAGAGTATGTACACAACAATACAGCAGTTGAAGGTGTGAAAATTTGTCAAAATTTCTTGTCAGATATGACAAAGTTACTCATCGTAAAACAGTTCGGTCCCGTATCCTGAAAGGGCCAAGGGTGGCTCAGCCCCCTACTAAATCTCCCGAAACAATTTTAGTTTCAATTGTACGCCTTTATTTCAAACGCAAACCATTCTATATTTGTTTGCCCCTCCACAAATAGGATGAGCTGGCAACTGGTTTGAATCGGATGTTTGTGAAGTGTAAGACATTTTATCACCTTATGAAAAAGTGGAAAACACTTTAAAATTGCTGTTTCGACACCTGGTCCCGAACAGTAAGCGCAAATTTTGGCTTATGGATAAGCTTGGGTACTGTTAGCGGAAACTTTTGTAACTCATGCGTAGTCAGGATTGTGCGCCAGTGAAGCGAGCAAAAACTCAGACACATTCTGAACAAATGCAAACTCTCGATCGAAACGCCAGATGCGATCTTTTTAGTCAATTGCGAAACAAATTTTCCATTTCATTGGGGTCTGGTGGACGATCGATCCCGGAAACTCCCGGTATTCGTCCTTGCTCGTAAGCGATCGGTTGTCAAATATTTCATGCTTGATCCTAAACATAGGGTTGGCCACATCAAGGTTCGTTTGTCCAAACTTTGGGCATAGTATCGGGCAGGTTCCAAACCCAGATAAGAACCTCGTTGCAACAATTAAAAAAATAATGTCCCAATTTTAGTTTTTTTTAAATCTTCGAGAACGCTTTTGCTGCCATTGAAGACGGATCTGGATTTTGTGTTGAATTGACGATATTTGCTTCAAATTGTATACTTTTACATTAATTAATTCCAACGTAATATTCGTTTTAAACGGTCGCTCAGAATTTCAAATATCTTACGACTTGACATAGGCACTTTGCGCTTATCTGTGGTTCCCTGTTAAGTAGTTGTCGTTGTAAATTTATGAGAACATCAAGTACAACATACTGTAGTGACCCGAATAAGAGGGGGGACTGATATTTATTTGGCCTCTCCAGAGGGTACCCTTCCTTGTCATTCGGTTACGGACTGTTATTTATTTTTAACCCGCCTTCCGCCGTCCTTCGATAATGATATATATTCGGTACTGACTGCAACTGTCCGTTGAATTAAACGTTTAAGGCGATAATGCAAGGCTATAAAGTTTCGAACTCAAATTGTTTGGGCATAGAGTCGTTTATGCGGTACAATTGGGTATAATTGACATTTATGGGCTCTAATTAGGGTTTAGGGACTCTATCGGCTTACGGACTCTTATTAGGGATACGGACTCCTATTGATTGGTACTCAAAATGGGGACCCCCCTTATTATTCGGGTCAATCCAGTAGCAGGGCTGGACTGGCCATCTGGAGGACTGGTCAAATGCCCATTGGGCCGGTTGGAATTTGGGCTACTCATTAATGCGAAAAAATCATTATTAATTATTTTTCTAAATAGTCAGTGATGAGCTGGTTTATATAAAGTGCCAATGCCTATTTTTAGTGCCAGTACAAGACAGCAACACAGTTATCACTGTTTGTTGCCAGAAAACGCAGTTTCTTCTTTAGTCGCGTATGTATACTCAAAAATTTATACTTTTTGACAACGTTTTTAAGTTCACACCGCAACAATGTGTGCAAACTCAACTGTTTAAGAAAGAGAGAGGCAGATAGAGTTGGACAACTAAATTTTTGTCATAAATAAATATTTACATTTCAAAAATGTATTTGGCAGCATGTGTGTTGAGACATCGCTGTTGTCAGTGGAAGATTTTTGAGTTTTACGCGTGTTATACTCTCTATACATAGTTGTCGTTAAAATTTCTATTTTCTAGTAACTACAGGTCCTGTATCTTTAGTCTGCCTCTTTGTCGGTTTATCGAGTTTATGGCAAATACTTTGTTTAGAAAGTTTTATTTTACTGGGCAGATTTGCTAAAGCACTAAACAGTTTTCTAACACTACATTTGTTGCGCATAATTTCATGTTGTTCTTTGTTTGAAAGCGTCGTTTACATAACAATCAAAATACTATAGTTTAGCTGTCGCCGCTTGGGTACCCGTGGACCACCAAACCTGGATCGCTTAAAACCATTATACTAGAATAGGACGAAGCCGGTCAAAATGAGCGCTGTTTAAATTAAATCACTTTTTCTAGCATGGAGTGAAACCATGCGAGCCATAAGAGAGATGGGCCAAATGTAAGTTTTAGCATTAATCCTTGGTATTGAATTTGGTTACAGTACGGTTGGAACACGAATCACGGTTACGCCGATTTGTCATTTATAGCGAGTTGAAGCCCGAATGTAAAATCAAGGCAACGAAGAAGCTACACAGACAGAGACCACAGGATTAAAGCTCACGAGCGGGACGAGCAGGACGTTAGACGAACGGTTCGTATTACATGTACTCAATCTCAACACAAAATTAAAGCTGAATGGTATGGCAGATCGGTTTGCCGGTCCGATCTAGAGAAAATAGGGAGCGGTAGCGGCGGTACTGATTGGTGGACCAAAAGGGTTAAACAGCAGTGGCGGATCCAGAAATTTCTGGTAAGGGGGTGCACTAGTGGAATATGTTAAGTTTTGGCTCGGTTCATACATATTTTTACGCATATAAAAACAGCCACAAGTCACACACACACTGGCCCATGTAAAGAACAGGTCCCTCCATATTTTCTGAGTAATATCCCAATTTCTCAAAATTGCTAATTTCGCGGGTAAAATCCCAAGTTCCCAAAAGGTTAGGCTATTCAGAAGTTTAGGTTTAGACTCTGGTTTAGGCTTCAGCTTGAGCCTACGCGTTAGGCTAAAGTTTAGGTGTAGGTTTAAGTTCGCGCATAGGCTACAGGGTCCACAAGCAGATGGATGCAGGCGATGCAGACCCTCTGTAGCCAAATCGGCACTTATATTCCCCCACACTGGAGAAACTCCCTCGCAGTGCCGGCGCAGACAGGGGGGAGGACTTCCCAAACTCGAGAGCGAAGCGAGCGAGAAGCAGGACGCATTTTAAAACTTATCAAAGCACAGAGAAAATTAGTTCTACTGAGTTTCAGAGCGAAGCCACTAAACCACTGTGAAATGTTCAGATATCGGAACAAAAGTTTGAGTTATAAATACGTATTTAACTCTGAAAAAATTTATACTCGGCAGCCGGAGGGGGGATGCATCCCCCACCCCCCTGGATCCACCCCTGTTAAACATTTCAAAATTTTACTATAAGTGCGAACGAAGCCGAAGCATGGTTTGATGTTTTGTATTTAAAATTGCTAAACAACATATTTTGTAATGCTCAAAAACATATATGTCGTAGGCTTATCTGCTTTTCAGGCCAATCGCTAATTGGCGCAGGCCAATCGCCAATTTTATGTAATAGCAGTTTGGCCTAGGCTAAACTGTTATTAAACTTATAGACCAATCAGATTTGATTATTTGGACAGACGCAACACCGTTAAACCAATCCGTGTTAGTTTTACATCACTGTTGTTTTGCTACATCTTATGATAGCGATTTGGCCTAGGCCAATGTAGTATTTGCTCAGACTACTAGATTGGCATATGCCAATAGGTAATTTGATGCATAAAAGATTGGCCTGCAACATATTCATGAAGCTCGGCAGTTTTGAGAGGGTATAACGTAGCCAAATACTTTTGAGTGCGATCGTGGTGAGCAAGAAGTTCTGACATATTTGTGCCAGCTGGTTATTCAAAAGCCTGTACAAGTTTATGAGGCCAAATAGGGCAGGAAATAAAACTCGCGGAAGAAGCAAGCGATAAGTGTGACCCGATCTTAACATAGGTGCACAGCAAAAAATGGTGAGTCAAATTGGCTCTTTCGAAGTAGGCTCTACGTGACTACACAAACTGAGCCAAATTCAACACCGCCAGAGTCAAAGTCGAATTTGACTCAGATTGTGTAGTGACGTAGAGCCTATTTCAGAGGGAGTCAATTTGACTCAACATTTTTGGCAGTGTGCATAATATCTATATATGCAAATTGCCCAGGTTTGTTCTTATCCAGATAGACCGGTGTTTATGAGTTATGACACAAATATAATCGCCCGGTTGAATGCTAGAACGACTGAAAATATAAGACGGCACTTAAGATACCACGAAGCTGCGAAGATTTTTCGAGAAAACTATTTACAGAACGACAAAATATATACAATCAAAGCACAATTATTGTTCATAAGATGAGGCCCCACAGAAACCCGAGCCTAGGGCTATAGGTGTGAGAATTGCCTTGGGCATTTTTCATACGTTAATCAGCCTAGGCAAACGTTTTCGTTGCATTGGGCAACTTTCGAGAAGAAAATCAAACTTATTTAAACTTCAAAATCTGGCTACGTCTGGACGTTTGTTCGTTATCTTTTTTGCGCAATTTCCAAGATAAAAAAATCGTGCCTTGGCCCTTGGCCAATCCAAGTAAAAATCGAACGAGACCACTTTTTCCGGTAGAAAATCAGCCGATTGGACATCATAGGCTGTGATATCGGGACATTTCTAAACAGCCTGTCACGCCTCGTGTAAAAAAATTACTGTGAACTTTTCAGATTATCAAGTTTTTGAATATTATAAGTATTGCTCTTTTACTACAACAACTTTTTTTCGAAATACCGCAGGCAGTACATTTTTTTGCGTAAGCGGTTAATTTCATTAACAGATGCCGGCAAAAACGTGTTCGGGTTGTAAAACTACAGTTTCGCGAGATGAACTCTCTCTGCAAGGCAAATGATGGTGAAAAGCAAAAATATTCGTCATGATTTCACAAACATTACAGATCGAACAAACGTTAACTTGTAAATGAAGAAAGATGTATTTTGTATACTTTTAACGAAATGAAATTCTGTTTTACCGCATCAAATGAGTTACAGGTTTGATTACCTAAAAACGCACAGTTAATAGCTCTTTGCTATTTCGTAGTTATAATAAATCGGAATGCATGGCAAAAATTGTCATCTTTGAGTTAACTCGCGGTGACCAGATATTTGGCTTTCAGGCAAATAACTTGTTTCAACAGGTGCTGTTCGTTGGTAATATTGGCTATTGGCAAAATTATTTACTAAAGGTCATGTAGCAGAGACGCGGCAACGATTTTTATACGGGTGTCAAACAGGAGTCCAGCGACCAGCGCAATAACAGAGCGGCCATCAAATGCGGCAAAGAAATGCGGTTTTGTTAACAATCAGGAGTCAGAAGACATGCAGATTAATTTAATTTCGAACGCGAAACTTTAGTTTTGCTTGATTTTTAATGATGTCAGTGACACCCATCTATTATTAGGGGTGGCTATTGATATTCAGACACACCAGTTCCCGTGTACTTGAAGAATGCAGTTTTAGAAGTAGGAAAATTTCATTTGAACGTTTAAACTTGTTATCATACAAAGTCTTATGTAGTGCATCGGTAGCGCAACCCAAACTTTTCAATTTAAGTGCTCCGACATTGAGGAACCCGCATCTTCACAAACTAAAACATTTTTCGCAGACCATAAGGATAAAGAGCCTTGAAACATTTTATCGGGGTGCCTCGGACCTGTCCGAAGGGGTCAAACTATTCTAACGCCGGCCCCATGTTTAGGTATGCAAAACATATGTGGCGTAATTGACATTATGCGTTAAAGTTATTCAAGTAAATAAAAGCGTTGAACATGGAGAACTTGCTCAGATTTACCGTCCGATTACGAGATAATAACGTTTAGCTACGCTTGCTATTCATTTCACAGTTTTTCCGTTTAAAAAGAAGTAGATATTCTGAAAGATGCTGCTTGAAATGCAAAAAGCGTTTAATCATTTATCAAATGAATATATTCGAATTTCCCTGAGACCTACTTTTATGCTAGGATTCGAACTCCAGTGACTGGAGTGGGAGGCATGTACCATCACCACTCAGCTATTGGAGCTTGATGCTCGAGCACGAGGGTGTTCTCACGTCTTGTGGTGATTTAGTACTATGTATACGTGTTGCAATTGTTAAACACTGTGCGATATATATTATTTAACGTATATATACTGCGCTGAGTTGCCTATGGGCAACTCATTGTGAGAATGGGTAAAAAGCGTTTTATTTTTGACGGAATTGCTAATTTATAGATACTTTTATTTTCAACGTATAACGTTACGCGATATAAATAAAACGGAAAATTGAACAAATAAACTAAAAATTATTGACATCCGGTTCGGAATGTAAAGCTTACCTTAAACGTAAACCAGTGTTTGTTACTCAAAAATATTCAACGCAATTTTTTTCATCATATTTAATGTAATCTGTCATCACGGAGTCTACTATTTTGGACGGAGGTATTCTGTTTGGAGCTATGAAAGTAAGAGACTATAAAACATGGCATTTTTCATGAAATACATATACTAAGATTAGATTGTATACAAAGTTCATTTGTGCATACTTGTTTGAAAACCATAGTGCAATTCTCTCGAACTGATTTTGTGACCTGGGCACATTTTCAACACAGCTCATATTTGTACCTTAAATATTGTTCACTTTATGAGCTGAAGCTCGTACATTCGACTTAGGACGGAATGACGCTCATATGTGCCCTCGGGTTTTATTATTATGAATCTAACAGGTAAAACAGCATCACATAATTGTGGATGGTGCGAATCAGAAGTGTTATTGGGTAAAGATTTTATTACCCGCGCTGCGCTTTACTCGTAAAAATTCTATTTTTTACCGCGAATATATTACGCTTGCAAAATTTGCTTTACCGTTACCCGCCCGAATTTTTTCTTCTGTGTTCAATACAATTGTGTAAATTTACAGCGCATTGATGTTACTTAATACGTATTTTTCACTCATACGGTAAAAACAGTTTAAAAATTCAAGTTTTTCTACGTAATCTGGTTTCAAGTTTCTTATAGAAATTTTAGGTGCGCAAAGGGTGAAGATTATCAAATTTTTACCCGCTGTTTAAAATTGTTTACTCACCGATGTATACCCGCGTCAAAATTTTCTTACCCGTCCCACGTTTACCCGTGGGTAGCGTACAGTTCTTGTGCAAATATGTTGCAGGAATCGAGTTCGAGCAAACCTAAACACGCAATGGTTGAGTAGAAAATCATTAGTGGTTTTGGATCAGAGGCCGCGCGGCGGCGTGAGGCTATTTGTAATAAAAAATTTGACCGTCCCACGCTGCGGCGTCCATCGGCGATCGACGAGTTATAGTGCAACCCTTAGAGTGGGGCTATGCTTTTGTCTGACTATTCTATTTCCTCACCGTACAGCCACGTTTACCTATGAATTGCCCTACGGCACCAACACAAATTAATAAAAATTTGAAATTTACGGCGCCTTCCCCCGCACGACAAGTATATATAGCGTCACTCTTTAATAGTTACTTAAATCAGCGGTTCAAGTTATTACCTTCCTGAGTAAGAAATAATATAAGAGTTTAGAATCGCAGCCATTATTTGTCTATCGATTTACAGTAGCGTTTTGTTTGCGACGCGATTCCTTAAGTACGAACGAAATGAACTAAAATTTTAGATGCCCATTCAATGGTTACTATTTGTTTATCGGTGATGATTTTAGGTTCCAATTGCGGGAAGTCCAACGGCAGATGTGACAGAAACGCAACAGACCCCAAATTCGGTACTTCGCGTGATTGTCGACAATATGTTGTACCCGGTGAATTTAGATACTTTGCATGGGGTAAGTTACACGCAAACAGGTTGTGTTCGTTTGATTTACTCGCAAAGTGGAAATTGTGCTGCTTAAGATGGATGTCTAATGCATTTCACTTTACGTATTGCATATCGTACGCTGTTAACGACGTTGGCGCACTTCGAGCCAGAAGCTTAAGCTAATACTATAGTGACCCGAATAACAGGGGCCTGTATAATAAGAGGCGGTCCCCATTTTGAGTCCAAATCAATAGGAATCCGCATTCCTAATAAGAGTCCATAAGTCGATAGAGTCCCTAAACCCTAATTAGAGTCTATAAATGTCAATTATCCCTAATTGTAGCGCAAAAATGACTCAAGGACCAAATAATTTGAATTCGAAATTTTAGAGCGTACTTAAATTTTGAAACTACATTCCTAATTATAAGCTTGCATAATCGCTCAAGCTATTGACACAACACAAATATACGTTTAATTCAACGGATAATTGTAGTACCGGATATATATCAGTAACGAATGGTGGCGGAGCGTGGGCTAAAAATCTATAACAGTCCGTAACCGAATAACAAGGGGGATACCCTCGGGAGAGGCCAAATCAATATCAGTCTCTCCGTCTTATTCGGGTCACTACAGTAAGCATACGCGTAGCTGTGGGAACAGGAAAGTGTACAAAGGCCGCCAATGTGTGTAACATCAGGCGGTGCGTACTTGAAATCTTAAATTTACTTGAACTGTTTCAAATATTCAGTTGAAATATTCTATTTATTTTCAGATTTTCAATCGCTATGGCAAGGTGCTTCGCATAATCACTTTCAACAAAAACAGTAAGCGCTACAATATAAATTAAATAGAAACAGCATTTAATAAGCCCGGAAGAGTGTTCGAGCAGACTATGATTTGTTCAGTTTATTCAGGCTCGTAGCCAGCTCACCTTGGCTAAAAATTTTTTAGGCAGGACATACAAGGGTTTTCAATGACTTGCAAGCATGGTTGAAAACTCTCTCGGGATGGCAAAAAATTCAAGGGGAGTTAAGTCTCCCTGGTCCCCTTGGCTACAGGCTCAACGTTATTATTTAAATAATTTTTCAACCTACGATAAGTAATTTTCTTTGTGTCTTTAACAAAGTTACAGATTTGACTCAGGGGCGTAGCCAAGATTTCAATTTGGCAGTCTAAAACTTCATGTAAAAGATTTTGCCAAGAGGCGTAACGAGCGAAAAACATTTTAACCCTGGAAAAGTGCCTTTTTCTCTCGTTTCTACACAATTTCGTGAAGGAATATTTTCTCTCTTCTGTTTGATCATCTTGATCGAATTTTGATCAGTTACAAGAAGTTACTAATACGATTTCGTCAATCAACTGACTGCCTCAGAGTTGTCAAAATTTAATTAAATATCGGTGTATATACTCTTTGTTTTATGCTATTTAGTTTTTCATGTACATTTTTCATAACTTATTTTTGACGCTGACCTAGAAATTGTAATATTTTTTCATTTAATTCTCAAAAATCGAGACCTTGAAAATGTTGTATTTGAACAAAAACATTAATTAATAGTTGCTATTATAAAGCCAGAATTCGGCAATAACGCAGGAAAGTTTTCTGTTTATAAATGTATTCAAAGAAATGTTAGCTTCATATATGATCAGGATTTAGGATTATACGGATGTTTCAATTTGCTATAGAAATAAGGCTTCTGAAATAGAACTGTTATGTTGTAATATTACTTGATGTTATGTTGTTTACAGCATTAATGTTAGGTTATTTAGTTGAAAAGTTGTCGTCTCGATTTTGCAAAATTCAGTGACAATTTCAATTTTATTTTGTGAAATTTCTAATCGTTTCATACGATATGCCGTATTTGTATATTTTTTGTTTCAGGCGCTTTTCAGTTTCTACTTCAATTCTCCGAAGCAACATCTGCGCAGGCCGCAAAAATGGTACGCAACAATTATTTTATTTACAGTTTATAACAAGCAACACCTCATTTCGGTGTTGTTTTTCCAAGCCGCCCCATTGGGCCCCACACCTTACTTCAATCTCTGGATTAGCTTAGTCGATCTCTAGAAAATACTTAACAACGTGTCTGCTGTCAAATTCTTTTAACTTCCCTAAGAAGTGTAAATTTTAAATTTAATTTTAAATTTGACTCTGTTGGAAATTAAGAAATGAAGTATCGAAACAAAATACGGATTTTAGAAAGAAAGCGAATGCCGAACAAAATTTTTGCCAATAATGTAAAAAAAGTTGCCGAAAACCTCGGATGAGGATACGATTATCATTAAACGATAAAAATGATATTATTTGAGGCGTTAATGCAATAATTAACACTTATCATTTGGGATAATAGAGAAACATTATTGCAGTTATGCGCTAATGACTGTGTACCGTTACATCTGCTAAACCGTTTATTAATACTGAAACAGTTTCATTTTTAGTTATAGTTTTGCGATTTTGTTCAATGTTTTTTTCTGTATACAGGCACTTGATGGTCAAAATATTTACAATGGATGCTGTACATTGAGGATCGAATATAGCAAACTTTCAACGCTAAACGTAAAATACAACAATGATAAGTCAAAAGACTACACAAATCCGCATTTACCGTCCGGCGAGCTTAGTTTCGATCAAACGTTAGCTTTAGGTACGTTTATGATTTGTGGTGCGCTTCAGCGCATGAGTCAGCCGGGCTGCTACACCATTCATATGTAACCGCAGTCCCCCAGACTGAATCGACTATTTAATGCGGTGCTCATGTATACTTGACACCATAATTTACCCTTAAAGATGACGCTATACTTTTGATGACGTCCAACACCGCCTGTCACCGTGTGTCACCGTACGGTATCGTATGCGAATTACTCACGCACGAGACCATATAGGTGCGACGGCGCCGGACTGAGCCGCACGACAGATACAGCGCCATCCTAAACCTTCTAGAATAAGATTCAACAAAAAGATTCTCATGGCTTAAGCCTTTGCCTAAGCCTCGCGAAAGGGTAGTGCTTTAATATATTTTCATTGTTATGACGCCAACTAAAGTTTTTTGGTGCTTTTCCAATTTACATTTTATGCATGCGCTGTTGTATTATTTAGAATATAACGTGCAAATGTTTTTGTTAATGAACCAATTTTGTAGCTTATTTTATAGTATTCCATAGTCAGGCACATACGATAGGAATCCTACAAAGTTTGAGCTCACTAACAGGGCGAAACAGCCACCCGTCACACTCCCGTTTGGATGGCTCACTCATAAAAGTGGCCCCAGCCTCACCAGTTTAAGCAAAGAGCCACTTTTTGAAATCTCCGTCAAGAATTTTTGAATTCTCCAAACACTTGACAGCATTTAAAATTACCTTTACTTTACTAAATATCAAAACAATTTTCTTGCTCGCTGGGCAACATTTTTACTTTAACAGTCACCCGAAATGAAGTTTTCGGCAGCGGTGACCAAAATGGGCTTTGAGTGTGTCACTTATCTTACGCATTGGTTTGAGTACATGGAAAGTGTTTCAGTGTTCACCTAAAATATGTCACGTTCCACTGCTCTAAACAGGGGTCGGAATTTTTCCGACTTTGGGTTTTTACGTTCACTTACAAAATAGTAAGTGACATCATTTGTTACGTCATATAAGCAGGGTTCAGGTAGCCAATCGCTTACAGACTGCGTTCATCTAAACCTAAACAGAAACAATCTTTTACCAGAAATTCAACAGGAATTGAAATTCGTATGCTGTTTAATGTAAAGACAAATGTGATTTGTTTTCAGGAAACCCGTATTTGGCTATGCTTCAACAGTCGGCTGACTTGTCAAGTAAACGTTACAATTCATTATAATATTGGCCCATGCTAATTATACGTGCCTTGCCTATTGGAAGGCAGAGGCTGATTTACTTAGAGACTGAAGTGCTTAGGCTTTGGATTAGAGTTATGGTTACATTTAGGCTTACGCTTCGACTTAGACGAAGACTTAGGTTTAGACTTAGGTTTAGTTTGAAGTTGAATTTAACTTTCAGTTCAATTGTTTAATTATTTATCACACGTTCATTTTAACTAGGTCACTCTCGTGTGACAAATACTCGTAAATGTCTTATGCCAATTTCACAATATCATGCGTACACCTGGCTTCAGTGTGCAGCGTACTGAAGCGTTTTTTTGTCTTCAGTATGCAGCGCACTACCCCCCTCAGAAGTTACCTTGTGCACGCATCATAATGTGGAAATTTGCATGAACAACATCAACCTACGCACCGTGTCTTTTACTTAGGCTTTACCAAAATTCTCTTGAAATTCGGTTTCAACTTTTTTGAGTTCATTTTTCTTGTTTTAATACTACGGATGCCGCCAAAATATGACATTGTGCAGTGCAAGCGCGGTTCGGTGGAGAAAATGTTAAATAAAGCAGCACCAGCTTGAAATATTGCATTCTGTTACTGTGTAAAAAAAGCCGTAGCTTATAAATTTTTATTCAACCCAAGGCGTTCACCCGCGCCTTTCATAAGTTACAATATTACATCAAAGACGATTCGATCATTTTCATTTATGTTTTTGGTACTTCTTAATTCGTCCACTCGCTAACATGTCAGCGTAACGTTCGACCCAGCTTAGGCTTAGGCTTAAAAACAGTAATGATAGCGGGGATTTTGGTCTTTTATGAAATAAAACAATAAATACTGGGGAAATTAAACAAGTATAAGTGGTTTTCAGCAGTGTCCATTGATCAGTCTCACACGGAAATTTAGACGGATCACACCAACGTTTCGTATCCACGCTAAACTGAATATTTTTTATTGGGACACATCAATTTCAAAATTTCGCCAAACATTTTGCTCGTTTCGCTCTCGAATTCGTCAAAACTCAACCTGCAGTTTGTTTTCAGACATGTCTGGTATTTTTGCTGGTGCAAATACCAATCAGCTGATCGCGTTACAAAATCAGTTATCAGCTCAGAACGCAGCTGTTGCTTCGTTGCCTCAATTTAATACCGTTGGTACCGGTACAACAGCCGCGTGCGGAGGCAGCATGGCTTCATTACAGACTTCACCAATTGGCGCATCTAGTCTTCAGCCGGTTCCAGCCGGAACATTGCCTATTATACAAGGTAAGGAGACCATGTTTATTGTATGGGTCGTGCCGCCTATGCAAAAAACCCATAGGCAAATCCAAGCGATTGCCTTCCTTGTACCGGGCCCCTTGCTGAGATCAAACCCTAGGTTTTGTATTAAGGTTTATCAAAAATGATATTTTGTTTCTCGATCGCTTCCATCGGGAGTTTTTTTCCAATATTATATTTCGGGCTCGCTGGTTGATCCAAAGGAGACCACCTCAGCTTAGGCACCCAATAGTAATGAAAACCAAGATTTTGCAAAAAAAGTTCAGCATTAAGGTGTAATTATTTTCGCCCTTCAGGCAAAATTTTTTTGACAGTATTAACAGAAAGTGCTACGTTTCCTAAAATTTTGTTTTCCCTTTGATACCCATATATAATGACTGGCTTAAAAAATAAGCAATAGATCAGGCTTAGGCTTAGCAATGCAATCTATATAAAGCCTTAAGTCCTACCATAAGCCAGGCCCGCCCGTAGCCAGCTTACCTTGCTACGGAACCAAACCGTTTTTCAGGAGGGGCAAACAAGGGTTTTCGATGACTTACAAGGAAGGTTGAAAATGTTCTAGAAGGAAGCAAAACTCTTTCAAGGAGCCTGAGCTTCATTGCCCTTTACTTTGGTATCAAACGATAACATGTGGAAAAACTTCTGCCTCTACTGATGTGGCCCAAATAAGAGGGGGTAATAAAAGGGGGTCCCCATTTTGAGCCCTAATCAATAGGAGTCCGTAACGATAATAGGAGTCCGTAAGCGGTTAGAGTCTCTAAACTCTAATTAGAGTCCATAAATTTCAATTATTCCTAATCGTAGCGCATAAATAACTCCAGGACCAAATATCGAAAGTTTGAAGCGTACTTAAGTTTTTAAATTTGCATTATCGCTCAAGCTATCGACACAAGACAAACGTTTAATTCAACGGATAGTCGAATCCTGGATATTTATCAGTAACGAAGGGCGGCGGAAGGCGGGTTAAAAATAAATAACAGTCCGAAATCGAAACAGGGGGTACCTTCTGGAGAGGCCAAATAAATATCAGTCCTTCCTTTTTTTTGGGTAAGTGCAGTATCCAATTAGCACTTGTGTATGTTGAAAGTAAACCAGCACCTACCGTGCACGTACGCTTGTGTGTGTCGCGTTTGCATTCTAGGCGGTCCTAGTGGACTTACTCCGTCACCATTTGCGCCTGGATTCGCTGCTACGTTGCCAACAAATGCAGCTGCCGCAGCCGCTGCTGCAAGCCAATTGGCTGCGGCAAACCAACTTGTGGCCGCCGCGTCTGGGATTCGATTTCCAGTTGCAGCCAATCAGCTTGCAGCAGCAATGACCGCAGCTGCACAACTGTCGCCAGTGATTTTGGTGTCAAATTTGGATGAAGATGTATGTTTATTTCTTATTAAAATTTAATTTTCTTAACAAAAGATTTCTCTCAATCAATGTAATGGATAAAATTGGTTTTCGGCCACGGGGATAAACTTGTTTATAGGCAGGTGACGAAATTAATCGCGCTGTGGTTGTTGCGGCTCTGGGTTCAGTTTGGATTTGGCATAAAAATTATACTTAATACAGCACTGTTGAGTTAATATTCTAGCATGTGTATTGTCATGCAAATTCGTTCCTATCACAATGTGACTCTTTTTCCCATAGCAAGGGCGGATCCATGCAAAAATTTAAACGGGTTGATTGCTTGAGATTCTCGATACACCCTGAATAATACTGGAACAAATATTAAATATGAGCGAAAGATGTTTGTAAAAGCTTTCAAATCAGAATCATACCCAGCGAACGAATTCTGGATCCGTCCCAAGATAGTGTATTCAACTCAAAAATATTTTTTCTCTTTGTTTTTATCTGTAAATCATAAATTTTCAACACTTCAAAGTTTTGTATTACTTATGTTGTCCGGGTGTCTTTTTGCGCAACTGTGCGTTTTCATCAATATAAAACAGCTTCTGTGGTAACCTTTTGAGCGAATATTCTGCAGATTTTACAGTATTTTTTCGTTTGGTGCAACTAATTTTTAATAATGATACATTTGTTTCGCTATGGCTAATAATTCTTGTTATTTGTCCTGCTGATGTTGCTGCTCTCATGGCGTTGGTATCCTGTGAAGGTGTCAATACTATGCTGCTATTTGATGCTCGTTGTTCATTTTGTTAGGCAGTGGCCAGAAGCCAACGCGGCTTTAGTACTAAATCTTAATACAAAATTTTGGTTTTGATTCCTGCTGACAATGCATGGTCCATGGGGGTTAAAATATGGGAGGTGTATTCCCTTACCATCCCTATCATGCTGAAAATTTTGGTATGCAAATGCGTTCATCCGAAGCTTTACAATCTGATTTCTGGTCAAATACATGTACAATATGACGAACATAGAAACAAATTTTTGAACAGTGGTGTAATTTAGTCAAACATAAAATACCGAAAAAATGCTAAAAATGCACTTTAAAAATATAATTTTCGGGACATAAAAATTGTCTTCCCCCTCATTTCCTCAGGTATTGACTTAAATTTATTCAAATTGGAAAATCTTCATAAATTTTTTTAAATTCGGTAAAAAGGGCTAAAATTATCAAATTTAAAACACATTCCACAAATTTTCGCATGCTGATAGGGGAAGTTTAATTTTTCAACGTTAAAGTTTGAAAAAATTTCTGCGCTACTCGTGAAATTTTTCTTTAAGAAGAACTGTTGGACGTCCCTTGATTACGGATTCTGAAAAAATTTATATATAGAGAAGCTATGAAGGTTCGACTATTCGACTTTTAAAAACAATTTGAAAGCATGATAAAATTCCTCAAATTTACCAAAAATTCATCAAATTTTTTCAAATGTTATTTTTCAAAACATTGACAACCCGGTATAAATAGGTTCCTGCCTATTCATCAAGCCTTATTCTAAACCTATGTTTAGGTCTATACCAAACCTTAGCTTAAGGTTTCTTTTTTCTAAGTCTGGAACGGTCACATATATACGCCTTTTGGGCAGCGTTGCAGCCTATTGTATGTCAATGAACACGATGTAGCAAAGAATTAAAGAGTGAGTCAAATTGCAAACAAAAAGTACTGTGCAGTTTCCAGGAATAAACTTTTGCGAAGGATGTTTTAGGGTTGCAAGTTTGCAACCACGTTGACTAGCTTTTATTATTGTTGTTGTCTTGTTTTTATCTTTCAGTGTTTTGTCGAATATTTTCTTTGGAAAGATCTGTAGAAGGAAAACTAAAAGTTTCTGTTGAATCTATTTAAAGTCCTTTATTCCTTCACGAGCCAGTCTTTACACTGATTAAAAATGTTTTTAATTTTCTTCATATGGACAGTATTTTTCTTGCTTTGGATATTATTTTCCTAATGTCAGCAGTGGCGTAGCCAGGATTTCGGAACAGCATAACAACTTTGGATAAAAATTTTGACCTCTAAGCTCCAGAAATTAGTGCTAAAGCTTGTTAAGCGTGCTTTTTTGGTCTCATTGAGAAAGTTTGGGAGGAAATGTCTTCCATCTGTCCTTCCCCTTGTATACGCCCCTGGATGTCAGTTTTTTTACTGTTTTACTATACTTCTATCCTTTCATTACGTTTTTAGTTCGTTTCCATTTCTATTTCAGAATGTCACCTGCGATGCTCTCTTCACACTTTTTGGTATGTTGTTGTTTCTGAAAATATTTATAAACAGTGTTCTGGGAAGGTTTCGTATTTACAGGGTTCACGTGAGGGCTGTATTGTTACACGAAATGCTCATGGACGTACTGTGGGAAGAGCCTGGATAGGCCGCGGTCCCATTGATTGCAGCCCAGATTTGTCCGTGTCCCGCAATCTGAATTTCTTTCTTTAAGTCAAATCACTGTTTTACTGAACCATCGTTCGAAATTTGCTAATTTTACCTAAAGATCCATCATTTTAGTCATTTTTGGGGGGCCAGTTTTCTCCGAACCAAATTGTTCGGTACGCCATTGAGAGCTCTGTCGTGTCGAGTGGAACTTTAATATCTGTGTATGTTCTGCACTATAAATGCATTTATAGCAGCCGACAACGATCCAATGTTTTATCGAAATATTTGAGTTGATTCCTTATATATAACAGTTTCAATAAAAATTTAATGTAAGTTACGATGGTATCGCTTTAAATTGTCGTTAACTCACTTTTAAAACAATTCATATCGTTGCGGAAAATAAAATACTATTAAGAGTAGAGAATATTAATTTCGAGTTGTATCAGTTCTTCAACTTTGTCTGTATACTTCATTTGACTTTAAGTTTCGATGCTTTTATGAAAAATAACTTTAAACGTATGTAAACCATGCCAAGGCTGCTCTGAGTGATGCTAAAATTTCTTTTGTCTGTTTTCTCAGTTTTAAATTACAATACTGAACTTTTTAACAATCGCTGTTTGTTTTAAAGCTAAAAGAGATCATTGTTCAACACGATTAGCTAATCCGTAGATAGTATTTTCAAATTTTAATCCCTAACCTAAGATAATACTGTGAGAGATGTGTCCGGAACCGGATGTTGCCTTATCTATTTCGGATCGAGGGCCTTTAGCAATTTTCAAGCACAAATTGGTATTTAAAATGACACTTCTAACCAATTATGATTTTAAAACTGTATTTTATGTAAATAATTTTCTACATCAATATTAATATTTAATTAACGTTTGATCCTGATTTTTTATGGGTATTTAGTAATGTATTAATTTATGCATTACACTTTCGATAGTGGTAACAACTAATATTTCATGAATACAACATACGAAAAGCAACAAAAACAGTAATACGTTATTAAACGTGAAACGAACAAAGCCCTTGTTAAACGCAACAAAACACACAGTTAGGTGTAGTCGATGCTAAATCTTTAAACTTTTGAAAGAAAAATTGAAAAAATTCTGAAGTATTGAGCTCTATACCTCCCGCAACAGTAATTGACCTGATTACCAGATTACCTGAACCTCGAATGACCAAAATTAAAGGCGATGGTGGTTTTTAGACGGTACTTAAAGGTTGAATTTAATGCTGGTCAAATATGTCCTTTATCTGTATTTACTTCCACTTTTATAACTTCGATCCAATATTTATAATTTGTTGCTCTTGACAGTTTTACATCCTCGTGTGAGTTATCTCTAGTTTTTAATATCATAATTTGAGGCAGTAATCATTTTCCCCAGTTAGGATGCATACAGTACTCCCACCATAGGCGTAGGCAGAGTATAACCGTAAATAGAAATTTTTTTGATTTCTTATGATCCAGCGGTTAAAAGGATGCTAAAAGTGTTTTCTTGATTCCCTTTGGATATACACCTTTTATCCTTTTCATGGTATCCGCTGCGCAGAGGACCTCACAGTAAATGTCAATATTAAATTAAGTGTTTTTACTTCTATTTTCTACATTTATTGACTCAAACAAAACTCATGTGTTCATGAATTCAAGTGGACAGACGGTAAAATATATGCTTGTAATTGTCATGTTGTATACGTGAATGGTTTTAACTTCTTAAACGAATATTGTTTTAGGCGTATACGGCGACGTGCAACGAGTGAAAATTCTATTCAATAAAAAAGATAATGCTTTGGTTCAGTACTCAGAACCCATTCAAGCCCAGTTAGGTAAGTTAACTTTGTCGCGGTATGTATAGTATTGCTGGCTGACTTTGTACCGACTCGTTGCGCTATACTTGCCGTACGGCGCTGTCCGTAACCCATACGGCGCCGTCCGTAACAGTACTGCGTGATGCGCGAGTAATTCGCGTACGGTACCGTATCGTGGCGGACGGTGACGAACGACTCCGTACGGGGGGACGGACGGTGCCGGACGTCATCAAATGTATAGCGCTACACTTACAAACTTAGTCTAAGCTCAACATTGAGAAGGTGCTATCTTTCGAGTGGCATAAGTCATTGAAAACCCTTGCATGTCCCTTTAGAAAATTTTTTATCCCCCGTAGTAAGGTGAGCTGGCTACCGGCTTGCTTTTATGAAGCTTAATATTTTGAAATTCCTAACCAAAACATAAGTTTAGGTGGACGGTTGCATAAAGGTTTCTCACACGCTCGGATGAATGACTGCGGCGCGCAGTTATAAGCGCTTTTGTTTAGTGAGTGTATTATGACATTTAATAGGGTGTGACACTTCTTATTCTTAATCTGTTGCTGCGTTTATTGTATCATGCCATCCTTTAGATAAGGGTGAATGGCGAAATATGTGCGCGCGCTTGGTACATTCTTTTTTACACTAAATGTACCCAGTTACGCACTCTTCTCATGGTGCAATCGTCTACTCTTGATAAGACCAAGAGTGGATGATAACTCTTTATAACAATAGTGTGCAACTGAGTGCATTCTGTGTATTAAAGAATGTACCCGGCACGCGTTGCATTTGAGGCGCACCACCTCTTGTTTAGGGGGGTCTGTATGCAGTTTTATATCGTAGTAAAATTATGGTGTTAATATAGTCATACACGCAAGTGTGATTAAACAACATAGTTGACTCCCCTTAAATGAGGTGGGGTAGGTGTACTGAAGCATACTTTATTGTTTAATCTCCTGCTTAACCCGCCCCCCCCCCTGACTGAGGGGGGTTCGAACAAAAATGCAACGCGTGCTGGTACATTTAGTAGCATGCACAGCCCAAGCAGTTGCACACACTTCTGCAAGGTGGACATCATCCACTCTTGATAATACTAAAAGCGTTTTAGATAAGAGTGTGGCGCTAGCGGGTTTTAGCAGTCAGTCATGTAGCATCAAGCGGGCGCTTCTCGTTCATGAAACTCTTAAGTCGAGGGGATAGGGGTTCCACTATTGATTGGTGTTATGTACCATGATACATGGCACATAGATCAGTATTTACTTTAGCAATTCAACATCTTGATAAAATCAAACTGTGGAATCGCCAAATCCATGTGACCACATCAAAACACATGAATGTTCAAATGCCCAAAGAAGGCCAGCCGGTAAAACAAATGTATTTTTTCAAATTTTTGGTAAACATATTCTCGTTCGTATAATACGGTTTCAGTTTTTAGTTTTTCGCATATGCTCACAAATAGACAACAGTTGGGGCATCGTTGGAAATTTGAAAAACTTAATCTGAACTCTAGAAGACAGCATGCGAAATCAAGCTATCTTTGCAATCTAATGTCAATCGGAGTGTATATGTAACAGTACCTTTTTTACTGATTAGTACCTTTTTTACTGATTTACCGCGTTTATGTTAACTTTAAGGGCCTGTTCGCTAAGCCTGCTTTCTAGGCCTACGAACCTCTCTCTCTGTCTCTCGGGGCATGCTCTTATAACTTACCTCTGTCGATTTAGCAATGCTTGTATTTTTAGGACGCTGGCTTGACGAAAGACTTTTCACAGTCGTCGTTGCATAGATTCAAGAAGCCAGGCAGCAAAAACTATATGAACATTTATCCGCCGTCCGGAACCCTTCATCTTTCGAACATTCCGTAAGTTTAAAACAGTTGCAAACTTCAATTTGGTTTTATTGTTTGTCAGCTTAATCTATTAGCGGCTGGCAATTTCGTAAATTGTATAGAACAAGCTTTACACAATCTTTGTGTATAAGGTTAATTTGTATATAGTCTTGTAATAGCGAGCAACGTAAATACGTTGCAAAGTCACAATTAGAATGTTTAAGAGTACCGGTTTCAAATAAACCTCAGTTAATTTGGCAAGAACAGATCCTTATTGAAATCTTCTATGTTAAATTAAAGCTACAAAGTTTAAATATTAATGTTGACTAAAGTCAAAGTTGTGTTTAAGTGTTGTCTCTAAAACTCAAACATTATTCGATGAACCACTGATACAGCTTATTTGCAATATTTTTGCAATATAAGCTTATTACCTAGTCGGAACGCACGATGGAACTAAAATTTAAGACATTGCAAAAAGTGCTTTCAATAATTAATTACCACTCAGTGGTTTGAAAATTTTAATATCAGTCTCAGCAGTTTTTGTTTTACCTCTTATTCGTTTCACCCGCATTTAGGCTGAGGTTTTGAAACCGGTTTACCAATGTCTAAAACGTGGCTCTAAGCCAAAGCCTTAACTTTAAATGTGTGGGCAAAGTATACTAATGCCGTTGTTTTTATCTGATGACATTGAATATTTTTTCGCAGGCCAAATATAACTGATTCATTTTTGGTTGAAGCGTTCACTGCTGCTGGATTTCGTGTCAAGGCTTTCAAATTTTTCCCGTAAGCGTTATAGCGAATTCAGAACTTACTGGCCTGAAGAGATGATACTTTTTTCGTTCCGAAATTTTATGTACATCTCGCCGGTTAACCATTGGCATCACAAGATTTTCAGCACGGCAGGACATATGTGAGTGTGGAAAATACAGCTGAATTATTTCTCCTGTGTCCGCCGCTATTCTGTTAATTTAGTGTTGTTTTCTTAATTATTGGAATTTGGGCTATATGAAAGATTGCGTAATATAGAGTACCGTATGTATGCTAGAACGCGCAGTTCAAATAAATAGTTATAATCGGAATAGAGCTTAATAGGTGTCGCTGAATCTGTCTTATGTACAATATGCTTTGAACTGTTACACTCCAAGATTCAGGTATAAGTAGCAAGATCAGAAAAACACCAAGTTACATTTTTATTTTGGTTTAGCAAAGATCATAAAATGGCATTAATGCAGCTGGAAACTGTGGACGAAGCGATTGCTGCGCTTATCGTACGTTTTATGGTTAATGTAAACGAACAGTGGCGGAACAGTATTTAATAAGCATATTACTAAGCCTAAGCCTAAGCCTAAAGCCTATCGGTAAAAATAAGCATATTCCTAAGCCTAAGCCAAGCAAAAAAATAGTCTAAAGCTTAAGCTTACTCTTTTCTAGTCCCACAGAAAAACGTTCCGCCCCTGATTTTTGTATGGGTCAGTTTTATTATAACTTTGAAACATGATATGCACAGGGGCGTTGGTGCAGCAATAATTTTTAACATCTCATTAGTATTGAATAAAAATTTTAGTCAATTTTTTGCATATGTTTTTGGCAAAAAAAGCCTTTCACGCATAGGCCGCCGGCATCATATATTAATAAAATTGGCTACGTGAAGCTTTACGATTAAGCTTAGCGTAAGCCTAAACCTTGAGTTATGTTGGGGCGTTGATTTTTGAGTTCAATTAAATTTAAAACTTTGCCTGAGACTAAAGTAAAACCAAATCCAGCATTTTTATTCGTATAATGTGCAGTTTTGCTGCTTATAATTTCAGGCGATGCATAATTTTAAACTGGCAGAAAATGCTCATTTGCGTGTTTCGTTTTCGAAAAGCGGAATATAGCAGTGACTGGTTGTAAAAGTCTAGCTGGCTATCAATCACGTTTGGAGATGCTAAAATTAAAGTAAAAAACACACACGCGAATACCTGGCTCAACATCTTCACGTTGAATATATATCAGTAACGCTGTTTTACTTGGATTAAGCTAATTGTAAGCATACTTTGAATAGACGAATGTGGCCTTATCATCAGCGTTACTTGTCGATGGAGTATTGAACGCACATCTCACACAGCTTATTGTAGATGCTGATTGAATATTGTGATCTATTAAAGTGGCGTCGACTGTGGTGGATCCAGGAGTTTTGAGTATTGGAGGAAACGTTTGTTTTGGAAAATTTTACAATTTTAAAATCCGTTTTTAGTAATTTTTTGGTAATTCAAGATCCACCAATAGCGTCGAAGGCGTAAATTTGTTTACTATGCTGTAAACACCGCCATATCTGTCACATATTTTGGCTGGAAACATGTGAACTTCAAATGAACTATTTGCATCGCAATTGTTTTCAGTACGGCATCTCATCTCTGGATTCGCTACTGGGCGCCAAGTATATATAATCATGGTGATGGTCAGTTTTTTTTAATTTTGATTATTCAATAGTAACAAACAGCTAAGCAACCAGCAACTGTTAAAATATAATGAAACAACATTTCTAAATACAGCAAGAAAATTTTCCGAACATAAAATTCTTTAATGGTGTCGAAGAAATTGTCGGGCAGTGGGGCGAAGATCACCTTCAAAGGTAGCGGCGTCCTCTTTGCTCGTAGTTGTGTCTCTGACAAATCCTATATGTTGCAACATAATTGAGTGAATACTGATTGAAGTACCTATCTTTGACCTTATAATACGGAACATTTCGGATTCCACCGTAATAAAACTACACTGCCCGTACTAACTATAAAGACTTAGTACTTGCCTACTAAGCTCAAAGTATAAGCGTAAGCTTCCCAGTCTCGAAGTCCGTCTGTGGCCCTGTCTCGCAGTGGGCAAGCTGATATAACTACAACGGACCGATCGTACCATAGCTACCTTTGTAAATTTATGTAATAAAAGCAATATTAAATTTAAATATTCGACTGAACGTTCACGTTTAAACAGAGATTTTGTGCATATTTTAAATCAACTTAAATTTTATCACGGTTTCCAAATTGATTCCATTTAACTTACTGCTGTCTCTTGGCAGTAGCTGAACATGTAATCAAATGTCCATTAAAGGCCCACGCCTCGCTTAATCATTGTATATAGGGTCTTAACACTCTGATTTCTTAGCATTAACCTCGTTAGCATTTTTTTCGAACCCGAACTACGTTGCACACTAAACCGAAGGTACGTTTGATGTTGAAATATTTTAAACTTTTGTGTACTTTATCTGCAACTGTATACTATTGACATATTTGGAACTTAGAAGTACTGAAGATTCTTTTACCTTGGCTATTTTGTCATTAATATGCTGGCCCATATTACTCTCCGGAGCGTCTAATTAATACCTATAAGTTGAATCTCAACCAAACCGCGAGGATAAATCTAAGCTTAAGATAGTAAGCCCAAGCTAAATGCTACTCTATGGCTGTATTGTCGAGATAACGGGATGGCCTTGAAGATAACATGAGCCAAGGTGTTTTTCTGTATCTTTCACAAGCAATTAAATAATTTTGTCTGTGTTTATAGCATTTGTTTTTAAATTTTATTTCGCAACTACAAGTACATAAAGTGCAGGTTTAATGAATTACTGGCTACACTGCACGCCCAGTGAATTAAATTTGACTCTGGCGGAGTCGAATTTTGACTCCGTTTGTGTAGTCAGGAAAAGACTATTTCGGAGAGAGTTAATTTGACTCACCATTTTTTACAGTATAGAGTTGTTCTACTAATTTCACCACATTCCTTTACTAAAAATCAAGCCAAAACCTAATAGTAAACCATACGTGGTTACACAAGTTTGATGATAAATTTTAGATGCGTATAATATACCCTAGCTAAATAGTAAATATTCTGATGTAAAAATAGAACCCATTAGAGAAGTACTACCGCTAGGAATGTTACTACTCTTATTTCGAAATAAGGGTAAACGTATAGCATATAAAATGAAGACACGTTTAAGTTTGAGGTAAGATTTTATCTCTCGTCTCAGGAAAGCTTTGGCTCTGGCACTATATTCAACTATGAGAGTACATTTGTTCATAGTGCGCGACAGCGTGAGTGTCGAATATCGCTCTTATCTTGCTGTTCATTTTATTGTTTCCCAAAGGTTAACAGATTTATATTAACTATAAGAGCCTACCCACTTAACTTCATATTGAATCTAATCCCAAGTGTAAGCCTAACCGTAAGCCTCAACATGAGCATTAAGCTGAAGAAACATTTTTCAACTGACTTAGTCTACTGTCTCCCAATGGACGGGCCCTATAATTAACGCCGGCCAGCTAACTGATATGCCTTGTTAATTCGAGTAGAATTTTTATACGAAGTAATGTGTCCAGTGCCAACGGTGCCGCGCAGGTATGTGCAATAAAAGTTAACGCTTGAAAAATTTGTAGGCGTACCCCCTCAAAAAGGGTTTCTCCATTGAATCCCGCTTGCAAACCGTAATCCAATATTGTGTCCACCGTCAGATCAAAGGGGTTCATCGGTGCCACTCGAAACCCCATTCTACGTAAGCAAATAAATTTGTCAAATACAAAATAGAAAAATGCTTAGAGTCACACAGCACATCAGTCAAATCTATGTGTTAAACTGACGGATTGAATCCGTGGATCACAATTTATTAACTCTCATGTTTTATTACGCTGAAGTGTTTTAATTGGGTGTTATGTTGCATAAAAACGTTGTTCATATGAAGTGTTAGTGGCAGCCATATTGGGTCATTTTAATCTTTTTTGCGGCAGTTTGTTTTTGGTCCGTTTTACTGACAGAGGCATATTCCTGGGAACGACTTGAACGATGTTGCTCCAAAATTAGTCGAGTTATACGAGAAAATTATTAGTTGACTTTTGGAAAAAGTTGCTAGAACTGAAATTCTGACACACCTCTGATGAGTGCCTGTATTGTTGTTGTACTGATTTGGTGTTTTTTGTATATATTTTCTGCATGTCTGCAACATTTTGTGATTTGTTTTACCCGAGAACCAACATATCATGGCTAAATATAGCTATTTTTTACTGTGTCTGTTACAACTCAGCATATCTGGCGTTTGTTGTTTCACTTTTAGGCCAATGTAAAGAGCAGGGGCGGAACGTTTGGATTGAGGAACTTCAATCGAGTTAGTTAAGCTTTAGACTAATTTTTTGTTTAGGCTTAGGTTTAGTCTTAGGCTTATGTATAAGCTCATTCTTACGGTTACGCTTAGGCTTATGGTTACGCTTAGAAATATACTTATACTGCTGTTACATCCCTGTTCTATACATTGGTTCACTTTTGCTTGTTCATGTTCTAAATTACGGTGTCCGTAACTTATGAGGGTCGTCAGTGTAATCCAACATCTGACTTGTCTGGTTATTTAGGCCAATGACGTGGCAAGTACCCGACGGACTCCAGCCCAAAATTAATGAGAACTCTCCTCCCCAAATTCAACAAATATTGATTTGTTTCAAATTGCCATCGAAATCGCAAGTGTTAGCGAGCGAAAAAACGGTCATGATTTTAGTATAGGAATGATTTATAGTTTACTGTTAAAATTCTATTCACTGAAATTGTGTGCGAGACCCCTTGTGTGTGAACTGCTTCATCATTTGTGGCATGTGGGTGGGCGCTAAACACTGCATTTTATAATTTTCGCTGTTGTAAAAAAGCGTTCTATTTGTTCATATTGTATTGCTAACAGGTAAAAAGTACGTGGTCTTTAATATTACCAGCACTAAGATATTACCGGAGGCAAGTAGAAAAGTAACACGGTAGAGCTGAATTCTACTTGAAATACGTGTATAGTTATAGAGTTGTCGCCACATTAAAACCTGATCACTTTTGACAAAAAGAGTTCCGTTCGCTCTGCTTACCGACAAAAAGAAGTCTGTTGGCTGGGAATGTGCAAAATTAAGATATTAGCACAGTTTAACTGGAACTCGGACTAGATTAACGCCGGAATATACTTGAAAGTTGGTTGTTTTGATGGCAGACAAATAAGTATTTCATATATAATAGTAAAAGCTTGCAATTGAAATCTAACCAGAAATAGCTGAAATGTAGCCTGATAAACTCAGTGGAAATAAACATGTCTTATGTGTACCATGGACGTAGTTATGATTTAGGGCCCATAATTTGAAATGTGTATAGCACCTATCATCAGTTTATTAAAATAGGTTTTCAAACTCACTAACTGTTGCAGTTGTCGAACTCAAAATTGGTACAGGAGTAGAGCAAATCATTACGCGAGAAATGTGCTGAATATTGAGCCTCAGCATTCACTAGATCCTAACACCAGCTGGTGATTTTAAAATACGGGCTTAGATTTGGGAGGATATAAGTTTGTTAAGTAGTTTTTTGCAAAGGCAACTATCAGCAACCAAGGTTTATTTCCATAAATTTCATGTAAATTCTTTTGAATAAGTGCAGAAAGTTGGAATAATTTTAAGTCCTTAAAAGACTATTATTTTCTCGTTTCTCTAGAAGTTGCGTGACTGATGATACATATCCCAGTTTTGCCAGTTTGATACGCCCTTGTTACGTTCTCTACAGTTTTAGAGTATTTGTCTTGTTCATTAATGTTATTTCATATTTTGCTGTTGCGTTACGAATACAGTTGTGTTATGGTTATACTGCATAATAGCCTTAATTTAAAATATGTTGAAGCTGCTAAAAAGTTATTTTAATATATGGACCATATATGGTTTGTGTTGTAATAAAATTAGCTATGTAATTACAAAAGAAAAAATAGCCACAATCATCAATAGCTTTTGCATCAGTTTATTGCAAGCATGGTACAAAATCTATCATCGGGCGTTGCGTTTTTGGCCGAGTCTCTTATTGAGAGCGTGGTTCGCACAGTTTGTACACCCCGCTAAATAAAGGGTGAAGGTCAAAAATACAACACGCGTGCCGGATACACTCTTTACTACATAGACTGTACCCAGTTGCATACACTTGTTGAAGTATGTATCACCCACTATTGGTTAAATGCGCCAATATTTGTTAACATTCCCTTATTATATCAGTCAAATTTTCAATACGAAATCTACGTTTTTAATATCTCCGTGCTTTTGGCAATAATTGAATTTCGTTTTATAATCTAAATGACAATTTCACAGGAATAAAATTTTTTTTGATTAATGTGCGTTCCCCAAAGTTAAAGATCAGGCTCAGGTTTCGGAAAAGGCTTGCCTGAACCTAACCTAAGCGTTCATTGGTGGGGGAAAGTGTACAAGAGACATTTTGTTTATATTTCATGAATTGAAAGTTTAGTCAAAACGTCAAACATCATGGTTTGTGTTCACGTATTGGATAACAGTAACACTTTATCATAACTCATATATCATTGCCATGTGTTAAGATGGCATCAATTAAACATTTTACACTTTAATAGTAGTAGCAAGATTGCATTATACAGTATATGAATGCGACAATAAAGAACGCAGCCCGTCTAAGCACGACGTACAATCACGCGACCAAATTTTCTGTAGTGGCTATAATAAGGTCAGTTCAAGCTTTAGAATAATTTTTTGATTAGGCTTAGGCTTAGGAATAGGAATAGGCTCATTCATACGCTTAGGCTTAGGCTTAGGCTTAGGCTTAGGCTTAGACTTAGACTTAGGCTTAGGAATATGCTTATACTACAGTTCAGGCCTGTCCTATACATGGGCCAATTTTCTGTTACCTCCCAGCAGCAGTGGGGGCATGCCTTTGGATTAACCGAAAGTATATCAATATTACATTCGAAGAAAATTGGTTAAACGAGCAATGACTAGATTCTATTAACCAATTTATAAATTAGTCTGGTTCAGAGATGTTGCAATTGCGATTTATATTTTGACTATATTAGTAGTTGATGACTTTGGTTTGTTTAAAGATTAGTGGCGGAACGTTTTTCTGTGAAACTGCAATAGAGTAAGCTTAAGTTTTAGATTATTTTTTTGCTTTGCGCTTTAAGGTTACACTTAGGTATAAGCTCATTGTTACGCTTAGGTTTAGGCTTAGGTTTCTATATATTAGCCGTGATTTCAAACGTTAAAGATGCAAATTGACAAAAACAAATAAATGGCTGTTTATATACTTTCATCTTATTGGAGCAATGTTTGACTAAGCGCCCATCCGTTTCCGTTTCGGGTAAAAATTGGGTATCCATTTACGTTTCCGGTATTGAAATAACAGAAATTCTTTTATTTTTTACGCTCAAAATTAGTCATAAATTACGCAATATCTCCCAATTTTTATTACAGATATGCTATAATTGTACGAAATGAAACAAAGATTACGAGATTCAACCAAAATCTTAAAAATTCAATGCATCTGCTATTTTTGTCTAAAATATTAGAAAGCCGGTGAATATTTGCATGCAACAATTGACAGAAACGTAAAACGTCTCTGAACCTTTAATAATACTTCAAAACCTGTTTTCCGTTTTCGTTATTTTGATCACTATCTGTTTCCGGTTTTACTATCCGTTTCCACCATGTTCAGTACGTTCAGTTCGGAACTTCGAGATTTATAGCAGAAAACTAACTCGCGAGCGAGAAGCTGAACGCAACTTTGGTACTAAATCTTAATGCCTATAAAACTCTGATTTTTATCCTTGTGGAGGGATCAGCTGGTTGAAAGCGAACTTTTTTGATTGGTTTTTCTCCGTTTGAAGCCTTTGTATTTGACGATTCACTTGAAATTCTATAGCAATCAGTACCTATTTATTTAGCTACAACCTATTTGCAAAAGATAAATTTCACAAGTGGTAGTAACATAAAATAGGGCAGTAACAGTATATAAGCATATTCCTAAGCCTAAACCGGCGCGTAGGTATAAGCTAATAAATAAGCTAAGCCTACATATCCAAAAAATTAGTTTAGAGCTTAAGCTAAAGTACTGCGGAAAAACGATCAAATCCTAAGGGCCGAGGGAATAGGTAGGGTGTTTTACGGTCAATCCACCCTTGGGATTTTTGTAAAGAGGTTTTCGGGTACTTGTTCACGTTGTAATGCATGAAGCTTCTCTTTGAAATTTTTATACAACTCAACCCCCTTTTCCAACTAAAATTTTTAGTTTTTTTAACTGCTATCCAGATTTTAGACTGCAATCGCAAGCGTAAAATACCGGAGCCGGAGGTCAAGAAACTATGGAGAATCCGGAGCCAAAGGTGGAACTGGAAGTGAAACCTCTTTGTTATTCTAAACGAAGCAAATAGTATTAATGTAGAGTTGTCAAACACACGAATTTAGAAACTGTGGAGGATCCGGTGCCAAAGGTGTGACTGGAAGTGAAACCTCTTTGTTATTCTAAATGTAGCAAATAGTAATGTAGAGTTGTCAAACATACGAATTTAGGTTTTGTTCTATTTTTCTAACAAATGTCGAAAGCGAACTTTTGAAAATTGCACAAAAAAGTAAAATTCATAGTCATCAAACGATACAATGTTTCAAAACTACTAACAATTTCCGTATTTTTACCATGCAGAAATTCCACCTGAGATAAAGGTTAAGTTTCTGCCGGAACCGAAGGCAGACATCCTGTGTATAGACAAGCATAACTGCGCTTCTATATTCTTCCACGCCGTAAAAACCTTGTGTAATTTATACTTATCAAATATTTTGAAGTTAGGTACTGACAACTGGACGTTAAGGCGTCTATTCAAGGTCAAACAAAGAACAAGCAATCAAAAACAGTTTGCTTTTCAAGAGATGTTACACTGTTCAATCTTCCGATCAAAATCATGTATTTCAGCAGTTGCTTGGGCCACCCTAAACAACTGGCGTTTGGGAAGTCCACGAAAAAATATTGGCGTGTAAACCAGTACTCGACGCTGCTATTTTGACTATCGTCACTGTTTACAACATGGTCGTATTAGTAGTATAAGCATATTCATAAGCCTAAAAGCTGAGGCCTTAGCAAAAAATCAATCTAAAGTTAAGCTTACTCTATTGCAGTGCCGCAGAATAACTGTCCGTCTGTATCTATACATGGACCGAAATATCCATTGGCTCAGTTGGTTTAGGCCTTTGCAATGTGCAACCTTTACTTCCGTCAACCTCATAAAGGTAAAGGTTAACCCTTAGCTGTGGACCTTTTGTTTAAAAAAGTATAACAATCACCTATAAAAGTAGGATATATAATATATCACTGAAGGCATCTATGAGCAATATATTGACACAAGACCATGAGAATTTAAAATGCACACCAAAATTTACTGATTATCATCTACTAGTTCTGCATTGTTAACATGTTGAACCAGGTTTACGGTAGTAAGCTATCGGGTTAATCTAATATTAATACAAACTTGATCTGGAAGGCTTAATGTTTGACAGGGTAAATTAAGAACGGCGAAAATCAATTAATGCAAATGTAAATATACAATCTAGCAGTTAATTTTCTGCTTGTACCGTAATATAACTAAATACGAGTTGACATTCAGGTTCTAAACATTGAAGTTAATAAATTCAGTTTATTGCAGTTGCTATTTTCTCGCGTTAACCATTTCTCACACGAATATTTCCGAGTTTTTGTACTGGGTAAATTTCAACCAAACTATCCTAATGGTGTTGTGATGATTACGGTAGTGTTAGTATGCAAAAGTAAATTTCCAAACTAGTCTGAGACGACATTTGGCAGGTAGTGTACAACTGGAAATCTGCTTCCAGCTCAGGTAAACAATTGACCTCGGTCTCCAGCGGAACATTTACCGAATTCTCCTTCAATTTGTATAGTGAAATATTTTCGTTTCGTAAAATAAAGTTGTACCTTCGAGTGTCTGCGTAAGTTTTTTCAAGTAGGAAGCGTAAACACTAATTTTTGAGCATACTATAGATTTTATTGTACATATATATATTTATATATCTCATTTAACATAATTTTTTTCTACATAGTTTTGCTTCAACCGCGTTTGGCTAGAATCAAGCTTTCTTGACGTTCGGTTCCGGTTGTTTTTCACTTTCGTGGTTGCACCCAGCTGGTTAGCACGGTATTTTTTCAAAATTAATTTTACACACTCAAATCTGGTCACACTGGCCCGTAGCCAAGAGGGTCTTGGGGATTTAGACCTCCTAATTCATGAACCAAGATATGGTGCGCAACTGTTGCAAAGAAATTTAATACTAAAATTACGGCCAGTAGGTATATCTCGCTCGCTTCGTTCGCTAGGTTTTATCATAGTTTAATAGGCACGGTAAAGGGCGGATGCGATGGAGCTAGCAACCGAATCATCCTGTCGCACTCACTTAAAATTTTTAATTCGATGCATGGATTTTGAACTTGTGTCTAAGCTTTGCACTTATTTCGCTCTCCAATTCCTTAACTTAACAATTTTTCTCTTGGCAACCCTGATTGTCAATATCTCTCGTGGCTTGCTTCAGCCTTTAATATTCATATGAATAATTCCTTCCTGGATCGATTTTTGAACAGCACTGACACCAAACCCATGTATGAAATACATTTTTTTCAAACGCTCATGAAACATTCAATTGTCTTCAATTATACCCTTGATTGGGCAATGCAAACTGTAGCGGCCTGCCTGCTAAAGCTAAGCATAAACATAGGACTAAACCTAAATGTAATCTTAAGCGTAAAAGCCTAGTTTCCCAGCCATTAAGTCCCTCAGCGCCCCCTCTTATCGCCCTGTGGGCAGACCCCATAATTGACATTGACCGCGCTATTGATCTCGCGTGAAGTCGTTATAGAAAATCATCTCTTTTTAGATGTTACTCTTGAGAATAGAAAACATCGAAAATATAACAAACACAAATACATATTAAAGCAAAACTGTATATATAAAAGTCGACGAGTAAACGTAACACGCCAGATGGTATAGATGAATAACTAATTGAAGTCGTTGAAGATGCGACAGTAAAAATTTGAAAGCTGCATTTCTGGTGGGGTAAGAGAATCAGTAACGGGGATATATCCTCGAACATTTTCGGCGACATCAAACAACATAGCGCTTATACTAAGCATTTAAAACATTACTTACTGCATTCTAGACGACTGAAGTAAATTTAACGCTTGCTATAATACGTTTAGTTTGCAAGACACTTTCTTTGTTGGGGGTTTTACATTTTCAAATACAATTTCAGCTACGGACCTTGTTTGTTAATAAACCAATATGATCAATAGCAAATGATTAACCAAACAAACAGCGTTTGTAAACGAAATCGATATGTGATTGGAGCAAACGGTCAGCTGCCAAAAATTTTTCAAACAAAATAAATTATTAAATACTAGAAAATAACGCAAATAAATGTGTTAAAAATGATATAAAAGCTAAAAATTTGACGTTTAAAATAGTAGGAGGCGCAGATGAATGCTTTTGCTGTCGAAAAACAAACGTTGAGGTGGTAACTGGTAACATGAACTGAAAGCTGTACTGCGTACATTAACTATTTACTGGTCAACTGTGCGATCTGTAGGTTGAATTGTGTTTTAGTAAACGTTAACTGGCATGTATCTACTTGCGCATTTGTAGGAATGTTTAGGCACAGTGAACTTCATGACTTTTGTAGTTTCGGACAAACCACATCAATTACTTTTTCTCGGTATTTTAATTGAATATCAATGCAATTAAAGCATTGATTTTCTATTATGCAGGGGTGTATACACGTGGAGGGCTACATGACATTTATATACCTTTCAAAATTGCTTTGGGAACAAAAAAGTTTAACAGGTATTGGGAACTCTTACTAAAGGTGGTAAACGAAATCAACTCATACGTTTGTAATCTGAAGAATATGTGCGGATCTAGGGGTTTAAAATTTAGCACTAAAATTGCGTCTCGTGGGTTTTGGTTTGGGGGGCATCCTTAGGTACTATCTTGGTTTATCTTGCCGAAATGAATTCGTGGATGGATACGCCATCCTGTTCTAACGCATAGTCTTGCCTGTAACAGTACCTACTTTACAATCTAATTGGTGTCATATCAAAACTTATTTATCCAGAAAAGTACACAATAACGGCGCTACTTTTCGTTCCAGCGCACTATGTTAAACTTACGGTTGCATTATACTTTTAATTATGCGTGGTTTACATTAATTTGTGTACGCGATGTGGAATTTCTCACCGGCTATGGACGACGACTTGCTATTTGAAAAACAGCAACTAGCGTTGGTTAAAGTTTGAATTTTTTTAATTTATAAATACCAACAACAAAGCCTTAAAAATCCAAACCCTGTAATTGTAGTTGTATTTTAAATCAATTTTAGCACTGGTCGTTTAGTGATTCGAAATACACAGTAGCTGCAGTTGGCACCTTTGCGGAATTTTGTAATTGTTTTTAGTATCAGCAATTCTTTTTAAGTTACTGTATGTAGTGGAAATTTTGTTGTACAAGCAACTACAACTACTATCCGCTAAAAGCCATAGTACATGTTCCTACTCTAACTTCTCTTTCTGAGGCATCGACGGCTACTTCGAAAATGCAATTTCGAACAACCGTCCTTGTCTAGAACTCAAAAACTAGAAAGAGTCTAAGGTTTATTGTTGTTCAGATGTATCGACGATTGCTCCGAAAATTCAAGTTATAGCAACTGTCGTTGCCTAGTTCACGAAAAGAAGTAAGCGTCGATGGCTTTTTGTACAGAGGCATCGACGACTGCCAATAGTAGTAGCTGTGCATTAAAAATTAAAATATAACCAAATTTTATTAATTTAGAAGGGTTTGTTGAAATAAGTTTTAAACAACAACTACATTTACTTCTGAAAATAGGCACCTGTTGTTTGAAAACTTACGAAAAATATACCACGCATTACTTTAATACCGTTCGGTACCGTCCGTCACTGTGCGCCGCACTGCGGTGTCGTATGCGAATTATTCACGTACGACAGCATATGGTGACGTGTGTTACGCAAGGCGCCGTACTGTCACGGATAGCGCTGTACGGATGACGGACGGCGGCGTCGGACGGGTGTACGGATGACGGACGGCGGCGTCGGACGGGTGTACGGATATCGTCTAGGACAAGTATAGCGCAACGCTTTAACAACGTAGGCAAACACTACCTCATCCCACAAAAAAAAACAATATTGAGGTGTTAGTTCTTTGCTAGCAGCAGGTAAAATTTAGCACATTTAGTCGACGCCGATTTCTGGCACGGCGCATTTTGCGAAACAGCTACTGCCTGAACTCACTTCAGATAATCGTCTACAGTACTTTTAGATCACTCTTAAGACATTACAGTTGGACTTGAAAATTTTCCATTGCAATCAATACCATGAAGGTGTATATATTAACGTCTAAAATGTATATCTTGCTAAATTTTGAACTATTGTGATTTCTACATTAATGTGTATATAGTTTACCTATTTTATCCTAAATAGGGCTGTCCACCTATAAACGGCAAACATAAACCACTCCCGTTTCTACGGAATGCATAAACATGCCCTGGATTTACACAAGCATACAGGCTGAGATGCCCTTATTGGCGATACTGCGATAGAATTAATGTTAAAAAATATGGCCAATGTAAAGAACAGGGGACGGAACAGTATTATAAGCTTATTAATAAGCCTAAGCCTAAGCCAAAGTCTACGCCTAAAGCCAAACAAAAAATTATTCTAAAGCTTAAGCTTATTAATATACTCTAGTCCCACAGAAAAATGTTCCGCCCCTGATCATACATGGGCCAAAAATTTGACCACAAATGTCCATAATACAAAAATTTACACTGTTTGGTATTGAAATTTGCATAGCAAAAACTCGTAAAAAGTTTAATGAAACCAGGTTCCGATATTTCAACAATCTTCAATGTTATTTTTGCAAAATATATCAAAACTTTTCATACTCGCACGGTATTATTGGTTTTGGAAGCTTTTGTTTTCAACTGCTGTATGCTCCATATTTCTTAACTCTCATTGCACCCGCGACGCTGAGATTGTATTGTAAGTCGTCTAAAATTCTTCTCTATATACTCATGCTCTGCGTAAAAAATTTGCAGTCCCGTTCTAGCAAGGTGAGCTGGCACCAAACCTGAATACCAGCAACAAATACGAGTAAATTTCTCTAAGACACCATACTTATTAAAATTCTACGGCACTTGTCAGCAAATGAAATTTATGCGATCATATTATATTAATAACAAATTAGGGCCCGAACAATGAACCATTGTGGTATGCCAAAAAGTTAAAATACGCATCAAATTTAATTTGCAGGAAAATACTACAATCGATATTAAATCATTATAACATGCGTTAGCATAGGTTGATACTTGTAACAGCAACAATTAATTTTGATGGTGTTATCGTGCCATAAATGTGGAGAACAAATTTTAAGTGCCTTTTTATGCCAAGTCGACAATGACACGTATCATGAAAGTTGCCTTCGATGCTACGAATGTGGAAAGTTACTTCAGCTGCAAGCGTTATTTGTTAAATTTAACAATATTTTGTGCAAGCATGATTATTACAGGTTTGTATTGAAAAGAATTTAATTTAAGATTTCGCCCAATGGCCATGCGGTGTGTTTAATATATGGCTCGTATTCTCAAGTGCGTATATAGCACTTATTACTTAGCGAACGAAAAGTAGTTTTCAAACTGGTCAACTCCTGGTGATTGCAAATGTCAAAATTGAAACAGTGGTTGAGTGAATTGAATGCAAAAAATATGCTAAAATTGTAGGCTCATCATTTCTTGATAAGATACAAGACTAAACGAACTGGTGCTAGGCGCTACAGACATCGGAGAATACGAGTAGCTATACGGTAGAGACCCGAATAAGAGGTGGGTAATAAGTGAAGCACTCCGCATTTTGAGTCCTAAACAATATGAGTTTGTATTCCTATAATTAGAGTCCAGTGGATAGAATCCATAAGTCTTAATTAGAGTCAATATATGAAAGAGATCATAGCTGAAGCATGCGGTAGACTAACACAGGGAGGAACAGTATTATAATCATATTCCTAAGCCTAAGCCTAAGTTTAAGCGTAAGAATGAGCCTAAGCCTAAGCCTAACGTAAAGCCTAAGTCAAACAACAAAATTAGTCTAAAGCAATGGCGGATCCATGGGGGGCCGCCCTGGCCGTGGCCACCCCAACAGCATCTCGACAAAAATTATATAGTGTCACTTGCTGTTCTACGCTGCTTATTTCTCTGTTTTATACATAATAGTATAAGCACGCTTTAAAGTTTTGAACTCACCTTCATTTGGCCCTGGAGTCATTTATGCGCTACAATTAGGGATAATAGAGATTTATGGACTCTAACAAGGGTTTAAGGACTCTACCCGCTTACGGACTTTTATTAGGGATGCGAACTCCTATTAATTGGGACTCAAAATGGGGACCCCCTCTTATTTGAGTCACTACAGTATGGGTCAAAAATAAGTTTATTATCTGTGAAATTTTGGCCCCCATTTTGAGATCCTGGATCCGCCACTGGTCTAAAGCTTAAGCTTACTCTTTTCTAGTCACACAAAAAAACAATCCGCCACTGATCTTTGGATAGACTAATCGAATAACTACGTAAATAGACACGGAGACATCATGCATAAAGTTTTTTAAATCCAGCAAAAAGATTAACGTGCATGGTTGTCAACAAAAAAGAATAATCTTGGGTTCAACTAACACGGAACGAATTAAAAACAAATATTTGTCCATTGCAACAGAGGGAACCCGCTGGAGAGACAAAATTAATATCAGTGTCTCTTTGTCTTTCTTACTTATTTGGGTCTTCGAGTATAGGTATCAGCTGTGTTGGTTCTTTCAGATGTATGTAACGTTACATAGAATCTAATACATAAAAGTTGTGCACGCGAAGTTTACAGGCACAAACATAATACTGCAGTGACCGGAATAAGAGGAGGAGGGGTACGAGGGAGGTGGGTCCCCATTTTGAGTCCTAATCAATAGAAATCGTATCCCTAAAGGGTCCGTAAGCGGACAGAGTACTTAAACCCTAATTAGAGTCCATAAATGTCAATTATCCCTAGTTGACGCGCATTAAGTGGAACAAATAATCTTGAGTTCAAAATTTTAAAATGCGCTTAAGTTTTGAAAGCAAATTCCAAAATGCAACCTTGCATTATCGCTCAAGCTTTTGATGCAATGCAAAAATGTTTAATTCAACGGATAGTTGCAATACCGGATATATATCACTAAGGAAGGGTGGCGGAGGGCTGGTTAAAAATAAATAACAGTCCGTTAACGAATGACAAGAGGGGTACCCTCTGGAGAGGCCAAATAAATGTCAGACCCTTCTATTCGGGCCACTACAGTACTCAAACTTTGGAGCTCATCTTTAACCAGTTAAAAGCCATCACATATGATGGTAGTGCAAAAGTTTAAAAGTTTCAAATGTTCTTCTTACATTGTTAAGCTGAACACTGTTGTTAAATTAAGATGAAACAAAAAGATTTTTACTCTGTAAGAATAAATTAACGTCTTGATGAATGGTTTTCTCGATATTACAAAAACTTGCCGCGAAACTCTTGCGCGTGTTGACACTACATATTGGGTCACGACTTAGTTAGAGCGATTAAAAGAGTCTTCCCGTTCGCCGTTTAAAACCCAGCGTATTTTAAAGTATTGTGGCAAATTTTTTAATTGTCAGTAGCAACACAAAGTTGGCAACAGTTTATGGCTATTCGTAATAAATTCGCAAGCGAAAAGCATGTCGGAAAGCCTTTGAGTTTTAAAGTTACAAAATTTGAGTAAAATTTCAACTTGAAGCCTAAGCCTAAGCCTAAGCCTAAGATTAAGTAAGCCTAAGCCTAAGCCTTAAGTCGACATTGTGCACAAGTCATATATATTTCTGCAGCCCGATCCATTGTATTGTATAAACTTACTATTTTTTCAGACTTTACAGTCCATATAAATGCGCTGTATGTGGATATGGCATTGCGCCATTTGACATGGTGTTCAAGCTACCACAACCGCAAAATGTTGACGATAAGCGCATTTATCATACTGCATGTCTTGTCTGTGCCACCTGCGGCGTCCATAAAACGAAAGGCGATCAGATAGCAGTTGACCGTGAAACTGGCGTAATAATGTGCGCAGAACACTGCCAACAACAACAACAAACAAAAACCAAAACAACATCAAGCTTTGCCAAATCTAGTGGTACCACTGGAATTCGGTGTTCGGAAAAGAGGCCGAATCGTTCAAAACTTAAAAATACAAGCAAGAGACATATATACTGCACGACCTTAAGCACGAAATCAAAGCCTGCACAGATACCAATTCAAATTCCACTGTCGTGTGATTTGAAGGTAATCAAGACTGTGGTGGGGGCATTACATAAACGATCTTTTTAATTTGAAATTGACCCATTCATGAAGTTGGTGTTATCTTCTAAATATTACTTAAGCTGCAATTTCATTTGTTCTTTAAGTTGTCACGACAGAATATAAATTTCAACGTATGATGTTTTCTATGGCTGTTGTATAATAGTTTCTCGTATATAGTAGATGCAGTATTTCGCTTCTCGTGGTTGAAAGGTATCGCTTATAAATTGATAAATTAATTCTATGGCATTTGAGAATACGTTCCGTAGTTGTCAATGAAATATACTGAATGAATTTTTCATTTTCAGGCGTCTGGGTACGTTTCAACTCATCAACTGATATCGTCAACCGCTAATCCTGCGTTGCTGCAAATTCGCAAATTGAGTCGACGGCGCGGACCAAGGACATCGATTAAAACTGGTCAATTGCACGCCCTAAACGAAGCTTTCGAAGCAACTCCTAAACCTTCAAAGCACGCTCGAGCAAAGTTAGCTATGGATACCGGACTATCATCTCGTGTCATACAAGTAAACGCAACAGTGTTGTTTCTGTCTTTAGCCAATATTCTCATAATATAATATGTACCGGATGTTTCCGACAGAAAGCCTTCAAAGCCTCCCTCCGTTTAAGTTTATACAGGATTTTGGCTATTTTTATGCTCAAAATTAGTTGAAAATCATATATATCGCGCAATTTTTCATTATTTTCAAAGCGTTTCATTTCCGTTTTCCGTTCAGTTATTTTGATCACTATTCGTTTCAGTTTCAGATATTTTTACTATCCGTTTATTTACACACTAGTAGCATCTATCAATAGCTTACGATAGGTCCTGTAATTTTCAAATCATGTCAATGGGGAGCTTCATTATTAATCGCAAACTTCGAATGTAAATTTTTTTCTCAAATCTCACAATTACTTTTCATGTAGTTTGGCATTCTCCACCTTAGAAATCGAAATGTTCTTATCGTGTGCTAAGCGCTCTTCAGAAGTGGTTTGCTTTAAACAACTCGATAAATAGCAAAACGATTTTGAAAATAAAAATTCTGCTAAAAATTGCTTATTAGGTATTGCAATAGAATGTCCCGATTTGGTCATTATGTCTATGTAAGTATAGAGAAAGAAAATAACAATTACATACTTACCCAATTCACAATTAGACTTCGAGGTATTGTGACGAGGTCTATTTTAACGCAGTGCCACGGGACTTGACTGGAATATCATGAATCTCTGCTTGCGCTTTACAGAATTCACCGGGATTGACTTTTTGGCACTCAGACATGATTTCACACTCCAAATTTTATACACAGATAGGAAAACATAAAACATAAAACGGAAACAAAGGTCATCGATACTTGGCGGAGCTGGAGGTGAGGCGAAATGTAGTTAAAATGATGGTTAATTAGTTAATTTTAGCCAATATCTGCAATTTGTTGTTAAGTTGTTTGCTTTTACGCTAATTTTCTCCGAAATTTCGGGAACTCTTTCCTAAAAATTGTGACAAAAGTAAAATGAAACGTGCTAAACAGATAAATCTTGAAAAATTTTGGCAAAATTTTACTACCGAAAATGCAGCAAAAACTTTACAGAGCCGAAGCCGGATTTTCTGCCGGAGCCGAACGCAGACAAATATTTACCGCGCTTTCTAAAAATTTGAACTAAAAGGTGTCAGATGCTCGAAATTTTTTATTTTGGATAAATCAACTGCAGCATAGCTGCAACGAAATACTGCAAGATACGTTTTATAACTAATTTTCAGTGTACAACCGGAGGTCTGCCTCCGGCTGCGGCAGAAAATTCTCCTCCGGCTCCGGTAGAATTTTTGCCAGAGGTTCCGGCAATTTCGGCAGTAAAGTATTCCATTTTGCAAAATTTATCTATTTAGCGCGTTTCATTTTTTGTCACAATTTTCAGGAAGAAATTCCAAAATTCGACACAAAATTAGCATAAAAACCAAACGACATAACAATATATTGCAGACATTGGCTAAAATTAACTATATAATCACCCAGTATTTTTACTACCTAATTTCACCTCACATCCGGCTCCGGCAATTTTCGTTGACGTCCGGCTCGGCATTTTTCACCTCCGGTTGCATCCTGCTAATTTTTAACATTTCTATAACGGAGACAGACACTTATTTTTACCGGAAACGGATACTGTGATGACCCAAATAAGAGGAGACTGATATTTATTTGGCTCTTGAGTGTAAACCCCTGTTATTCGGTCACGGACAGTTTATTTTTAACCCATACTCCGCACCCTTCGTTACTGATATATATCCGGTACTGCGATTATCCGTTGAATTAAACCTTTAGTTGTCTTGTGTCAATAGCTTGAGTGATAATGCAAGGTTATACTTCGAATGTACTTTCAAAACTTAAGTACGCTTTAAAGTTTGGAAGTCAACTTAATTAGTCCTGGACTCTTTCATGCGCTACAATTATGGATTATTGACATTTATGGACTCTAATTAATCCTATTTGTTAGGACCCTAAACGGAGACCCCCTCTTATTACCCCCCCCCTCGTATTCGGTTCGCCACAGTATCCGGTTACACCCTGCAAGATAGTAATCTTTCCTGAGGGAGCGAGATCCCTATTGTGAAAAGTCAAATGTAATTTTTCCGATGGAAAAATGCCGAGATAGTAATTTTTCTGAGGGAAAAATGCCAAGCAATTTCAGGAAGAGCGGAAACCATATGGGGGAAAATTAAACTGTACCACCGAAAGACCAAGGTTTGACTTTCATATAATAGTTTGGGTCCTGAAATGCTCACGTTTTAACTTTTTTCGAGTGTGCACACGAATCCGGGCCATGTTAATTATTGGGTCCAGTCCATTGGTAGGCCTTAGAAGGACTTCACTAATAGGCTTTAGCGAACCAGGTTCTTATATGATTAACATGGGCCACGTGGCTTATCAAAATTGTTATTTTGAAAGCAAGAGCAAACTTGTTAGAATAAGCGGATCTCAAATTTTTTGCTTGCTTGAATGCCAATTTTGCCGCAGCAATAATTCCTACAGGTCTGGTTTCAAAATCGCCGCTCAAAAGAGCGCCGACTGAAACACTTATGCAACAAACTGCGGGAAAACGAACGCCGTCAAACACTGGAATTACTACGACAACCAGGATGCGACACCGAAGCATTGAGCGAAAGCTTCATGCATTCTTGCATAGCAAATCAAATGTTGAGCTCATTGTCGGAAGATCCAGATCAGCAAACACTGCTGCCATGTCATTCACAGTCTCAACGAACAACTACAACTGACGCATCGGAAATGATTGCGTCTTGCTGCGAAGAACCACAGCAATACGATATGATGTATCTATCAAACAATGCATTTCCAACAACACGAACACAAAGCGCTGATGGTTTTTGCAAAAGCGAGCCGGACAACGTACTGCACAATTCAAACATTGCACTGAAGATTGAAACAAGTCAGGATGATGACGAGCAATAAATGAAAAGCGACTGGATAAAAAGTACTTAAAAATGAAAACACATACCTAAACCATAAAACTGTAATGACCCGAATTAGAGGGGGGCTGATATTTATTTGGCTACTCCAGAGGGTACCCCCTGTTATTCGGCTACGGGCTGTTATTTATTTCCAATCCGCCCTCCGCCACCCTTCGTTACTGATATATATCCGCTACTGAAATTATCCGTTGAATTAAACGTTTATTTGTCTTGTGTCAATAGCTTGAGCGATCATGCAACGTTATACTTAGGAATGTATATACTTTCAAATTTTAAGTCCGCCTTAAAGTTTCGAACTCAACTTTATTTGGTCTTGGACTCAATTATGCTTTACGATTAGGGATAATTGACATTTATGGACTCTGATTAGGGTTAGGGACTCCTATTGATTGGGACTCAAAATGGGGACCTTCCTCTTATTACCACCATCTTATTCGGGTCACTACAGTAGTTGTAAGAGGCTACGGAGAGTTAAAGGCCAGTATAAAACATGTTCTACCGCTTTTTTAACAAAGGAACAATCATCGATTATAGTACAGAAGCATATATCACACTAACTGAACTGACGCAAAAACGGCAACTGGAAAAAATTGAACTCGAATGTTTCAAAAAATTTCGGTTAATTTTTTTACATTTTTATTAATATAGTAAGGTCGTTTACGCGGTTGCTCGCGATTTTGGAACAATTTTCGAACATTAAATTGCCGTAATTTCTTATTGCAAGCGTGTTAAAACGTGATATTAATTAATATAGCACATAACATCATTTTAACAACCTAACATTTTGTACCTCTGACTCCGGTAAAATTTGTTGATGGCTTAAAATGAAAATTATTCATTCATAGTTTTTGCGACACAAACTCCAAAAATACTTTGACTCAATAATGTTTTGGACTGTCACAGTGAAAGGCGGCCAGTTTCACTGTTATAGGACTGTGTTGAGGCTACTGTTCCGTTCCTAAAACTAATATCGACCGATTTTTGTTAGAAAATCTGCAAAAAGGCTTCTTGTCGAAATGTGCCATTTTGATGGAGGAATCTATATAATAGCCGCTACTGCTCGTTAATATTATCAGTACACATTAAACTTGATAAAACATGATAAAACATTAAATGATCATAAATTTCATTTCAACTTTCTTCGATACACCTAAAATACGAAAAAATGGTTGATCTTTAGTCTTATGAACTATTCCACCACCCCTATATATATCCGATTACAACTATCCGTTGAATTAAACGTTTATTTGTCTTGTATCAAAAGCTTGACCGATAAGGCAAGGTCATACATAGGAATTACTTTCAAAACTTAAACGCTTTAAATTTTCGAACTCATCTTTATTTGGTCCTAGAGTCATTTATGCGTAATAATTAGGGATAATTGACATTTATGGACTCTTAATAATAGGGTTTAGGGACTTTATCCGCTTACGGACTCTTATTAGGGATACGGACTCCTGTTGATTGGGACTCAAAATGGGAACCCCCTCTTATTCGGGTGGCTACAGTACGAGATTGCAATCCAATCGGAATCGGAATCCCGATTGCACCCCGACTTTCGTTTTTATTGAAAACTTTAAACCGGTTTCTGAATCATCTTTCATTTTTAGTGTGTACTGAGATAATTAAAAATATCACGATTGTTCAGTTCCCACAAAAACCCTCAATAGCGGTATGATTTTGTCAGAAAAAAAGGCCCTTGTTAATAATTATGATTACCTGCTCGCTGGGAGACTACACGACTAGGATGATTTAGGCTAAAGATTAAGCTAAGTAGGTAGGTCCCCACAGCTAACATGAAGCAAAAAATGTGCATGCCTAACGGATATGAAAATACTTGCAATGCTAATCCCACGACACTCCAAGCAAGACCAGTAACTAAAAGTATGAAACAAGTACGCTCTAAAAATGTCGACTTCATTGCAAACACCTTACTAACAAGTTAGTCACTGCGGTTAAGAAAATAACTTCTGTACGACGAACACAGACAAAAAGAACGTGGAAATAAAATTGTAACAATGCCAACAGAACACAATATTACGACTGGCCAGCTTAGCGGTATTATAGTAACCATAGAAAGAAACATTAATAACAAAAAACGCCAGGCTTCGAAACCGAGCCCGGCCATACCCAACCAAACAGCCGCACACGATTGAGCGCGTTATATGCGTTATATGAAGGCTACGACTTGCGCCGTCTTGGCGATTTGCTTCTGCTGTCGTGTTTACCACTAAAAACAAAAAGTCTGTCAACAAAATAGCCGAGTTAGTGATGTTGCCAATCACAACATTTTGCCTAACCGACCGTACCGAACGTAAAGAAAAACGTATGTACAACTATAATTGCTATAGGAGAGTACACATTTCATAACTTAGTCGGCACATGTTACTTTACTTTAAGAGGCGTCCAGGTTTCTGGTAGGTACATAAAAGAGTAGGTTTAGATTCCCCATTATTTTTGCTTAGGCTTCGCTTAGGCTCAGGCACACATTTTTGCAACGTTAAGGCTTAGGCTTAGGAATACGTTTAATCTACTGTTACGCTCCTTAAAGTAACATGGCCACTTAGTCTAAGGATGTAAAATATAAATTTTTGCAGCGAGAGCTGTAAGAAACATCAAAAATAAGCCATAAATAACCAGTCCGTCCAATAACGATGAAGTAATTCGACTTCAAGGCTATTCATACTTATTAATTTAAGTCTGACACATTTTCCTAACTTATACTTCTAAGATTGTCTGAGCGTGTATTGCTAAAATTTTCAATAAATTAGCGTCTTACTCCATTATTTATCATACGTTTCCCAGCTTCTGCACTCAGGATTTCGGCATATGATATTTAATGAAATTTTGGAATATCATGTGATATTCGCATAAAATGTCCCGTCATCATATGACACATGTCTATTTGTATACAATGATTGCTTGACATCAGTGATTTGTAAATCAATATCATGTGACGTTCACATTTTGTGGTGTTACTTGCTATTTAGGTAACAAAATTTTAGGTTGACGTCGAATCAACATGAGAATGTTTACTCATTCTGAAATAGTAGCACTCACAGAAGCAAAATTTTTTTTGACGTACGCGATTCTGGATCGCTGTCCACGATTATGCATATCCTTACTACGACTTCGGCTTGTCCGTTTCATCGCCGACACGCGTTGTTTTTTATCCAATCGATTTGTATGGTTGTAGCTTTGTGATCTGTAATTTACACATCGATTTAGTGTACTTAGTTTAAATTATAACAACACCCGCCACATATTTCTCCCAAATCACGAGTAAACGCTTTCTCGTTGTTACTCAGACATTGTAGTCTCGATAAAATTTTGTATTAAAATAAATTTGCGAAAAACAAAAAACATGCTCACAAATATGGCTGCGACATTATGAAAATTTTGACTACTACTATTACTCAGAGTTCAACTGGAAACCAAAAAATAAAAAGTTGTATATTTTAATACAGGGTGCCCGCGGCTTCGCAGGCTTTATTTTTCAGGTTTTTCAGTTTTTTACCAAATTTTTCAGGTTTTTTTACAAAAATTTGTTCAGGTTCTTGTAGGCGTTTCAACATCAAATGTGGATCATTCTTGAAAAGAACACCTCATAGTTAATTGTGTATATAGTATGTTAGTTGATATTAATTTCTGAAACAATATTGAAACTTTACAGGATGTATATATTGAAATCATCCTCTTGCGGCAGTTGCTGGAAGCGGGTATATTTTAGTCATAAAAAGAAAGAGGGTATATATCTGTACAAAATATTTTCACCGGCAATGTGAATACCGGAGGCAAATGTCGACTTTTTGCCCTAGCCTTTTTGCCCTAGCCGGAGCAAGATATCTGGTTGTAATCTGCAAGTAACCGAATAATCTTAATCGTTTAGCCGCTACAAAATTTGAAAGCAAATAAAATTATCGTCAAAGCTACGCGCAGATCAGAGACCATAGATGCAAACCTCGACCGAGACCGCGTTCTTGAATCATTACGAAACCGTCCACGTTTCGAATGTGATCGCTCGCGCGAGGATCTGGAACTACTGTGTGACTTGTCGGCACCGTTGGTGTTATCATCACGGTCAGAAATATGCGACCAATCAGACGAATGGTGGCTTGTTCGAGCACTACTACTGCTTGATGAACTTTTGCTTGAAGCGCTGCTTCTCTCACTTTCGCGGCTTTCGCTACTGCTCTGTCTAGCCCTAGATCCAGATTGATTAGAAACGGTAGAGCGCGAACGACTACGGGATTTTCCAGATGTTTTCTTCTTCTTCCTGCTTACTGAATGCTGAGCATATTGTTGACCGTTAACTTTGAAATTCGATGGTCGTTCCTATCGAATAACAATACAAACTGTATGGGCAGGCCACACTAGAAATAATAGAATAAAACAATAAAAAATACCTTATTTACAATAACCGTATATGGGTCTTTCGAAAGCGATATCAGCGTTTAGAGTAATTTTTTCGTTTTCCCAGTATTTTAGTCTTATGTTCATGTTACTGTTCTAGACTGCGGTATTGGACTATCCAGCAGCGTGTTGTTGCTACCCAACGCACTGTTCTGCCTTTGAACGGAGTGTTTTTATGGGAAATTAAATTACTTTTTCTGCATTCTGAATGCAAAAATATCATTGTTGCACCAGGTTGAGTGAGATTCCGAAACAAAATCCTGCGTATGTCGCTAGAGGTTATATCTTATAAATTTTGAGGCTTTAGCTAATTTTGGCTAAAAGTCAAGAAAATTTGCAAATGTAAGAAATTGTAAAATTAGAATTAATCTACAATTAGCTAAACAATAAGTGAGCGTCGTTGCGCCTCATAAATCTTCGCGGCACTCGATAGGCGATGCTTTAAACTTTTAAGTTCCGTTGAAGCGAATAATTTTAATTGCTGTGTCAAGTATTTATGGTAATCATTTGAAAACATTCAAGCTAATGGCTAAAACCTGGAATTTAGTTTAGTTAATCAGAATTTTTAGGAGTCATGGCTATAGAATTGAAACATAAAAATTGTGTCGCTGTACTCACATTAACATCATCATCGTCATCGCTTAATTTATATTTCGACAAATCTTCTTCATCATCATCATCATCATCATCATCGCCTTCCTCTTCTTCTTCTTCTTCTTCTTCTTCTTGCCCTTCTTCTTCTTCTTCGTTCTCATCCTTTTCTTCAGCATCATTTTCATTTTCTCCTTTCACACTTTCACCGTGCACTGCTTTATCGTTTGATCTTTTCAAGTCTCGTGGACTATGATTATTGTCAGACCCTGAGTCCATATCCATATCAGCCTCTCGTGTGTCATCTTTTTTCCCATAGTCTTTTCGTCGCTTGCCTTTTTTGATGCGGCCGAACTGAAAAATATTACAAATATTAACAGCGTCAGTAAAGTATATACTTCAATCCTGAAATGTACCAAACAAAACAAGCATTGAACTTAACAATCTAGCAGCATACATAATAGCTAAAGACACCAACAAACGTTACTACAGGTATTGCATCAGCCAAATCTAAAATCTTACGTCATCGAATTCTTCATCACTGTCGCTACGCCGGACATACTCAGGTTCTTGGCGATCCATGTATCCACCACCATAGCCTGTAAATTTTAATGTCTTCAAACGCTCCAGAACTGGGTATCCGCTCATGTGAACTTACAAATTATTGTACGTATCACTATTCTTTGTTTATGCAAATATAACACGACTTTTAATTTATTTCGAAAGTAAAAGTCCAAAATTAATGGTTTGATAGCTAAGATCATGGTATTTGTAAATAGCTATCACAAGATCAATTCACTGCTCACTGAAAACTTGGTGCATACGAATACGTGGTGTACTCCTGTACGCATGTACATAGTCGAAGATATTCACTAAAATTCCGAATTATCATCTCTAATGCAATACCTGTTCGCGATTCCATTTCTCCGAACTTCGGTGCGTTACAAACGTTACATGTCGTACGTCTTGCCCAGTTAACATTGCCGCATCTATACAATTTTTAAGAATATTAAGCGCTTCAAATGGGCAATTAAAATCACCCTATAACTCAAGTATAGGAAACCTGTTCTCTGATGTGATAACATAATTACTTAAATGCTCAGGGGTTTTCAGAGATTTGACGCAAATTTCCAACATTTCTAGTAGCCGTTGAGAGGCCTTTTGAAATAAAATAGTGTTATCGTTTTAAGTATAGAGAAACCGTTCACTGAAGTGAAATAATTACTCAAATGCTCAGGGGTTGATTTTAAATGATAGTAATAGTATATATATTTAATTGATATTTTAGGAAGGACTTTAATTGATCCCTTCAAATGGCCGGCTTCGACATAAAATACAAGCTAAAAACTGTAAATTTCACTTTTATAACGAAATGCGAAAACTGAACAATGGGGCATAAACCCCGCACGAGGCAACGAAATCCTCGAATCAGGGAAACCGTTATTTCTCTTGTTTGTACCAGAAAAAAATAATTAAAATGACCCGGTTTTCATAAAATTATATATATAGTCTTTTATGGTTATTAGGGTTTAATCCTCCGCATTTATAATCATGCAATGTTGTATATTTTCTGTTCTTTAACCATCGTGCATTAAAAATCGAACGCGCATCGGCACATTTTCAAAAAAAATCGGCAGCGGCAAAAATTTTGATATTTGCAAATCCACAAAAATCATTCCAAGTGGCTCTATAAATTTCACACAAAATGTAACACCGATGCAACTCACTTTGAGCACTGCCAATCTTCTGCTGAAAATAATCCTTTGCTTTTTTCGGCCATGTCCTTCCCGATTTCATGACCAACTTGGCCTTTAGCTTTCGGTTTGTCTAAAAAGACTTTGTACCTTATAAGGGTGGCAACCAAGGTTAGGATTCGGCAAAAACTTGTGGTTCGGATTCGAATTCGGTTGTGAAAAGCCGAATTTAAGCGTTCGGCAATATGTTTTTTCAATTTTAAAAAATAAAAATTTTAAATATCTTGTCATATTAATAAAAAAATTTGTTTCAGGTTACAATCTCAAAACTGCGGTCGGGTACGATGTTATGCGGTTGGCATTGTTTTGATATTCTGAAGCAAATTATAGATATAATTGAAATTATAGCAACATGCAAGATTCGGATTAGAAAATTAGCAATGGATTCGGATTAAGTGAAATCATAGATTCGTTCCAGTTACTGTTTCTGTTCCTGCATTCAAAGATGTAGGAACCGGAATTTTTACGGTTTTGTGGCAAATTATACTTAACCATTTAAACATTGGAAACTTTGGATTTAAAAAATGGTTATTTCCACAGAAGTAGTGTTTCTCCAATTAGTTCAATTTTGGTAATAAACTGTTTTTTGTTGTGTTTTCCCAAACATTGATGATGAAATAGCTAAAAAAATTCGTCAATTTGAAAAAATTATTAAAAACGCAACATGAAAAATACATGCCACCGAAAATTCATTTTAATTTTCTTTTTTATGTTATTTGTTAAATACGTTTAGTTGGAGATATATCAGGGTGCAAACGAAATTCCGGTTCCGGTAGAAAAATCCGGTATTTTAAACTATCTGGTTCCGGTAATAAATCCGGTATTTTTTAACTGGAATTTTCCGGTATTGAAAATTTTTCTCATTTGAAAATTTCAGAAAATTTGGCATATTATTGTCGATTTTTGCCCGAGCCGGACATACGGTTTCATTTCGAGTGATTTTCATATTTATTAAACGAGAATCGAGCGTGATAGGATTGTTTTTCAAGCGAGTCTGTTAATTTCCGGCCGCCATTCCTGCAAAAATTCAATTCCTGTTTTTGTTTTTGCATTCAAATATGTAGGAACCACAATTTTTACAGTTTTGCGGCAAATAATAGTCGTTAAATAGTGAAAACAATGATATATAAGCGCGACTTGATGACAACAGAATCGAAACAGTAAATTTATACCGGAATCGTAATCGAAACTACAAAGTTTTGTGATTGTGTTGTATTAACAAGTATAATATTGATTTAGGGTATCTGTTGGTTTTGGTTGGCAACAATTTTCAAAAACGTCGCGTGAACAAATTGGTGATGATCTTTGGTTCTGCAAAGCTGATAAATTTCATCCGTTTTGAGTCACTTGTTCATTGAGCGAAGCAAAACATTTGATAAACGTTTTTTGTCGTTTTATATTTTGTGCTCGGGGGTCGAAAGGTGGATGTCCGTCTGTCCATCCGTGCGAACATAATCTCAGGAACCGCTGAACGGATTTTGATAGACTTCTTATGTTGGAAAGCTTTTTATCCTGGGGTGTTAACCTCGCATCGGAGTTTTAAAACTTTAAGCTGTTTATTAGCTACAGGCTAATTTCAATAATTGGTTAAGCCTAAATTAGGACTTTTTATTGTACAGGTATCACTAATTCTTCGAGTTACAAGCAATCTAATTTTAGCACCAAAGGGTTTCTGGGCACGACAAATCAGGGTGAAATGTTTATAAACCTCCAAAACCGATAACTGAATAGTTAGGTAATAGCTAATTTGCATATTAGCTTAATATATATTTGCATATTAGCTTAATATTAGTTAAGACAAAATTACAACTTTTTGAATTATTTCATTGATTATGAGGGTTACAATGAAATTCAGTACTGAAGACTTTATACACATCCAAAACCGATAATTGAATAGTTAGATAGTAGCTAATTTGCATATTAGCTTGATTAATAAGCCTAAACGAGGACTTCTCTTTAAACTATTTCACTGATTATTAGGGTTACTGATGGGTTTTGGGTACGAGCAATCGGAATACATTGTCCATAAAAATCCAAGACCGATAATTAAATAGTCAGCTAATAGCTAATTTGCATATTAGCTTAATTGATAGGCCTAAATTAAGACTTTTCAAATTATTTCACTGATTATTAGGGTTGCTGACGGGTTTGTGGGTGCGATCAACCGGAATAAATTGTCGATAAACCTTCAAGACCGATAATTAAATAGCTAATTTGCATTTTAGCTTAATTAGTTAAGCTAAAATTAGGACTTTTTATTTTATTTCACTGATTAATAGGGCTACAAGCAATCAGATTCCGTACTAAAGGGTTTTTGGTGTGAGAAATCTGAACAAATTGTTTATAAACCTTCAAGACATATAATTGAATATTTAGCATATAGTTAACCTACATATTAGCTTTGTGAGTTAAGCCTAAAATAGTACTTTTTACATATTTCACAAGTATGCCCGAGCTTCGCTCAATACATGTACTTCTACTGCGACTGGCATACCTATATAATCGCAGCAAAATTTAAATATGTCCACTTATAAAAAAGTGTTTATGCTATTCGGCACCACCGCCGTAAATATCTGGTATCTGGTAGGTTTATACCGGATACTTTTGTTTATATTAAACCGGAACCGGATTTCTGGTCGCACCAAAGCAAGCAATCTTCTATCTAAGCTGACTTGACATAGACAACTTACGCGTACCTTTAAAACATCTGCTACATCGCTTGTTTTGTTTGCCATTAACAAACGCACATCTAAATAATAGCAATAAAGGAGCTTTTTACAATACATATACAGGATAAAACTTGAATCCGTTTGCTTCATACTATTTTGCAGCAGGGTGCAAGGCGGAACTGGATTATACCGGAATCGGAACAGCAAAATATATACCGGAATCGGAATCGAAACTACAAAATTTGTGACAATGCGGAAATTTGTATTAACAAACTATAATTGATTTAGAATGTCTGTTGGATGGCAACAATTTTCAAAGACGTCGCATGAACAAATTGGCAATAATTTTTGGCTCTTCAAAGCTAAACTACAATCAATTATTGATAAGTTAACTTGTCGAACAGTTTAATCGATAAATGATAATAGATAAATGATGCAGAATATTTATAATTGATACAACATATCACAAGTAGACCTAAAACTAAAATGTAGAAATTCCGCTTCCGATTGATTGTGCAATCGGAAAAGGAATCGTAACTCGTTTTGAATCGGAATTCTAATCGGAATCGGAATTCCGATTGCACCTGTATTGCAGCTACAATGAACAAAAAGATTGGGATATTGACGCTATATATCTCTGTCAGACTAGGTTGGTAAGGTTCAGAAATTTACACCTTTTTAATACAAAACAACTGGAAAAGCGGGTTTATGCCTATGTTTCGAGCTCGCGACCTGCGATCCTTAAGCAAACTCTCTCACACTGCGACAAGTTGCCCGCCTCTCCAGCTGTTTCTCTCTTCGACTACATGCCGGCCTGTATGCAGCCGGCAAACGCAGGGTGCGACTGGATCGCAAAAAACCGGATACCTGAACCGGATAGTGATTTTTTTTACCGGAACCGGATGTTAACCGGATAGTGTGTTTTCAAAAATAAATCAATTTTTAGCTCGTTAATGCGTAAGAAAATGTTAATTTATCTTTAGTAAACGGAATATTGCGTTTATATAAGGAGCGTGTTCTAAGACTTGAAAATAATTGTGCGAAGCTGCAAATAATTGATTTGTTTCGATAATAAAATCAGAATCGCTGCCTTAACCATATGCAAAAAATACTGCATACTTACATGTAATGGGACTGAAAACATAACATCTCACACACAACATAATTTGCAATAATTTAATAGTTACGAAATCATCACCGAAATCCGGTAGGTTTATACAGGATACCGGAACCGGATGCGGGTTTTTTGCCGGATAGTAAACAGGAGCCGGATATCCGGTCGTACCCTGGGCAAACGTACTACATATACAACACAATGCATCACAACATTTGCGCTTAAACACACGCATGTCTCACATGTTTACAATCATGTTTCGGGACATAAGATACCGATGTCAGATGACAATTATTGCTGAAAACGAAACTGTAACCGACAATGCGCAAAACATGACCTTAGTATATTACGTACTCTATACACCATGGCATGAATTAACAACTTTACTTATGATAATATGCACGTAGTTCGCACAAACTATCAGACTGATTAGACCATATTGCTTGAAACAAATGAAAACAAAAACCAATGCAAGCTATTCAGTTCAGAGCGGCTTACTTCATATCCGGACATATCCAATCGCCTTCTTTCGGTATCACCGTAGCTTTTGACATGTTATTTACGTTTCATGTGTAACTGTATTATATATTAGAGTTGACCCGGGGCTAGGATTTTACCGGGCCCGAAGCAGGTGCCTAAGGCCCCTGTTCCTTGGCCGGGGCCGGTACCAACCGAGGACAAGTTACAATACGTACGTAAAGATAACTATCAACATGAGCTGCGATCAGGGTGCAATCGGATTTCCGGTTCCGGCAATTTTTGGCCTTCCGGTTTCGGGAAATTAACGGAATTAAAAATTCCGGTATTAAATTTTGATCGGTAGAAATTACGATATTCTACTAAAAATGACGATAAAATTAAGCAGATTTCATTCGTATAACATATAAGCTTGACAATCGTCGAAAATAAACCATCGAAGGTAGATTGCGCTTCCGTGTATTATGAAAATCAAAAATACATCAGATTAAGTGAATACCTATCTCCAACTAAGGGTTATTTCAACAATAATATTACAAAAAGAAAATTAAAATGAATTTTTCGGTGGCATATACATATTTCTAATTTTCCAGTTCCGGTTCCGTTCCCGGCCATTTTTCAAATCCGGGTTCCACTAAATTGTAATTGTGGTTGCACGCTGGCTGTGATATACGTAATTGCGCATATGGCGGCTAACACTGGGGAATATTACTGTGTAGTGTGTACAGCAAATCATAGAAAAATAAAAAATACCGTGTACAGTAATTTCACTGGTCTTCGTCTTCATATATTAGATGTGTATATGTATGTATATATCAGGGTGCAACCGAAATTTCAGTTTACCGGAACCTGAATTTGAAAAAATTACTGGAAACGGAACCGAAAATTAAAAAATACATGCCATCGAAAAATTCATTTGAATTGTGTTTTTTTGCAATATTGTTGGTGAAATAACCGTAGTTGGACATAGGTATTCACTTTATCAGCTGTATTTTAGATCTTCACAATCCACGGAAGCAAAATCTGCCTTCGATGGTTTATTTTCGGCGATTGTCAAGGTTTGCATACTATGCTAATGAAATTATTTAATTTTTGTCGCCATTTTTTAGTAAATTATTTTAATTTTCATCGACCAATTTTTAATACCGGAATTTTTTATTCCACTAAAAATTTACCGGAACCGGAAGGCGAAAAAATGGTGGAGCCGGAATTCCGGTTACACTTTGTTATATATGTACATACGTATGTCAGTCTCAGAAACGTCTTAACCGCCACCGAAAATATCTCGAAAAAATTTTAAATGTAGAGGTTTGAATATTCATAGTTTTCTGTAAGTGCGTAAACAGGGCTGGTCTTAAGGTGTCCACCCCCAATGATATATGTGCTTAGTATCCTAAGATGCCTTCAAAAGGCATACGAGCAGAGTACAAAGTGGGACTAACCATACTGGATTCAGAACCGAAATCCAAACTAGAAACTTTTATTGCACATACTATTTTATACCGAGTCTTATTTAATGTAATTATATATTATGTGTAGGATCATTATTTCCCAGGATCTCAGAATGGGGGAATGCACTAGCGGATCTTGAAAACCTTACAATTTTTCATTGCAGAAATTTTTTTGATAAAATGATAAATTCCCTACCTTACAAATTTTCCACTAAGAAAATTTTTGATATAGAATGATAAGGTCCACAGCATAGATTTTTTGCATTTCACAACACTTGCCAGCGCCCTCCCGTCAGAAAAGAATCAGGGCTATGTGTCAGTAAAAATATTGGTAGGCACAGGGGATTATCCCACTCCCGCCTTTCCTTCTCTTTGCACACGTCCCATGTTCTTTTTCACACAAAGTTGTAAAAGAATTTTTCGGTGTTAGTTTTGCTTTTTGCGGAACCTCAATGCCGGAGCAGACAGGGATCCAAAATCTTTCGGTGTTTAATCTGAGGTTATCGAAATCACGTTCGTTTTTGAGAGCTCTGAAGATACCCTTTCAAAAACTGTTTCAAACAAAAGTTGCAAAATGGTGGATCTAGAAGAAAGTAAACCTTCCTTAACATAAATCACATTTGGCGCGCAGCCCGAATTTTAGGTAAAAGCTTATACAATCTTCATGTTTTAACCAGGGGAGGCAGCACCACGGATGGGTGGTATCGGTCAAATAAGTGAGACCGAGCGCAGTATAACGGTTTTTAAAACCGTTCTGTAAAATTGTAGGCCAGCGAGCATAGCATGCGAGAAAATTTGTTAACATTAAGCAACCTGGTGGAGTTTAACTTCTGCGTAGTGTCCCGTTTCCCGTTTGCGGTTGATATTGCGCCTCCCACAATTTGCCTGCGTGCGCATCTGTTAACCTTATTCCCAAAATAAATTTTGTTGAGATCCTGCTGGAGAGTCATAGCCGGGGTGAGCTTCCTATCGATCTGTAATTTTGTTGTGAGTAGCAATGTCGGGTGGGGCCCCAGTGTGCACTCTGTGTCACACTGGTGCTCACCCTCGGCGTCCCTTGAGCTCCTAGCTATGTCATTCCTTTGACATGCAATTCCCCCAGTCTCGGTCTCGGTTTGGTATATATCGCGATTTATACATAACCGGTGTAATTTTAGCCTTGCCAT